>MPNW01000749.1:20910-48410 GCA_011800805.1 Hirudo medicinalis | reverse complement strand
GGATTTTTAGAAACGGATAAGTTTTCTGCATGTAATCGAGCCGATAAATACATGTTATTTTAATAGTTAATAATTACTAATATCTGTAAACAACCTTTTCGTGTCAACAACAACATCTTCGTGATCATCTTCGTCATCTTCATCATCGTCACCATCATCGTCATCGTCATCGTCATCGTCATCGTCATCGTCATCGTCATCATCATCATCATCATCATCATCATCATCTTCATCATTATCATCATCGTCGTCGTCGTCGTTTCAGTGAAAAGAACATTTCCACCGGATTTCCAGTGAAGCTGCTGCTCCGGTTGCTGCTGGCAACGAGATCCTTGGACGTTTACTTGGGAATTCCCAACGCATCGATATTTTGTTAAATCACACATATATATATATATATATATCTTATATATATATCTCTATTATAGATATATATCTTTGTTACCATTTTAACTGTCAATGTTATTGTTATTACAATGGTTGTTACTTCCAATGTTTATTGTCATTTAGATATTTATCTGATGCTAAAACTCCCGGTAATTCGAAGGTCCACATTACGATTCCAAGTTGATGAGACAAAAATCCAGCCATTATGTCAAATCATTTTATGACATTTTGATAGCATATCAATATGCGTTTATATCCTTGCATCAATTTAATGTACACCACTCATCAAAATGATATATCAGTAGCATAAAGTTGATAATATGACTACATGTTATGATTACATATCAATGCATTATGTTAATATATATCAACATATATATATATATATATTCCAATATGGATTAGTGTCATGATCATATATCAATATACAGCATATCATTGGCCAGTACGTACAGATCACGTGCTGTGATTATGGCTCTTGACCAACATTCAATCAGTACAATGCGATCAACTGGTGTTACTTACCAATCATCCATCTTGATTCAGCTTGATTTTCAGATTTCCCTCAGCCTTATTGATGTCAACGTGCCAAGACCCAAGACTACTTGCAGTGACTTGCTACTTTCACCATGTTTATTGCAATAAACGATCCAAATTGCCTAATTCAATCAAACATTCGTGTCCTAGTCAAATTAAAAAACAATTTTTTTCCGTTTAAATTGCATTTAACAATTTTAGGATTTTCGGCGTAATCAATTCAGGCTTAAATTATTGATAATAGAATGAGATCGTATTGAAAGCAATCGATTCCTGAATAAAAATCTCCTTATAGAATTTACCCTGATTCCAATTTAAGCGATCTGCTGAATTACAGCTTACTTAAAAGTGGTTCAAGATTTTTAGAAAATAGTGTTGTTTTTTTATGACCACATCCACAAAGTGGGATTGGAGCTTTGGAAAAATTCTTAGGAAGACTTAATTGATGGGATATCCCGACGAAAAATGTTGATGGGGATGATGCGGCCTCCTTTGATCAAGGATTATCAAGCTTATTATTGACTCAATAACGGCACGCAATTTTTCGCTAGGTTTGTACTTTCCAGTGCAATATTTGAAATAGTGTGAATTCTACTGTAAATTGATGCATTAGAAAGGTTTTTCGTTTTCTTTACGGTAGACCTGTTTTAGGACAAAAGCAGACTTGCAAAGTAAATATGTGGCATCTAGCTAATTATCAATGTTTAACAATTTCTCTAAGGTTATTTAATGTGTTTTTAAAATGGGCTTCACGCACGGATATTTAATCTTAATTTTCAATCAGAAGTAATAAACAAAAACTGAATCTCCTACAAAGGCGCAATTAATTTGCGAATCTTTTTGGAACTTATTGGCCTGTGTTGTTCGGATGATATGAGAAGATGTGGGGAGAAAATCTTAAGACGAGAGTAAGTCGTAGAGAGAATGAAAATTTAAAGAGTGTTACTAAAGGAAAACAAGATCTTCCAGGAAAGTTATGCAGTGAATGTTCTCCATAGAGCTCGGTCCGTGATTATAATCATCCTCTCAGCCGTTAAGCTGGATAAATACTCGTGTTGCTGGAACTTTGCTTTGCAACTATAAAAGTAAACAAGGAACAAAAAGAGACGCAAAATAACTTGAAGATTTTATAGAAATATTTACAAACTGATATTATTTATAGCTTCACGGATAAAAATAAGCTTTTTTTCTTTTGAAGGAATTTCGGTTTAGATAGTAGTTTCGATAACATCTGCAGAACCAATTGTTTTGTAGCTGCTTTGAATTTGTTTTAGTTATAAGGTTGTCTGAGACTTAGCTCCATTGAAATCATCTTGTATTGAAGATCAAGAATCATGACTTCCAGATATTCCGGATATTTGACGGATGTAAGTCGTTTGTTTTCTACTTTAAGTTTCGTAGTTAAATATTTAACAATCTAAACATCAAAAACAATTATTTGAATAAATCTAATTTAAAACGAAATAATGCATTTTTTTCACATCCCTTGTATTGCTAGAATCCGAGCAGACGTGCTTTTACGTCTTAGCCGAGTCGTTTAATTTGTCTTTCTCATTCAGTTTAAAGTTTAAGATGATAATCGTTTGATCCGTTTTAGCATGCCAGCACGCCTCCAAGCTACAAAAGAGACTTTTCGTCACCTTTGTCTCTGAGAAAATCCGAACTTTCGTCTTCACACCGGCCGTCATATTCCTCGTCTTCGATACATTATGACTCCAAACCTCCACTCTTTGGCACTTCATATGGATCCTCTTCGTCAAGATCTCATTTTGGAACGAGCTACTCACCGGGCTCTAGCAGGTCCTCAATTGCCTCGCCGTCTTCGTATATGTCGCCATCCCTTTCGCACAGGACTTATTCCAAACCGTCTACTTTCAACCGGTCAATATCCAACGACTTCGGTGTCAGTTACACCTCAAAACCTCCAAGCACGTCGGGATTTTCCGATCATTCTCGAAGTTCCTCTTCAAATCTCACTCCGTTTGAGTCTCGATACAACTCTGGCAGCGGCAGTTCTAGAACTACGTCTAGTATAGATTCCAAACCCACTTATACGTCAAGTTATCATGATAATGGTTGTAATTCGAGCAAATCAAGTGAGACAACTGAAGACAGATTCAGAGTCCTGACTAGCAGGGCAACCTCTCCTGACTCTAGCAAGAAATCCTCGAGTTCTGGTTTTATATCTGATATTCAGACCGAGAAATACCCTTTGACTGACACGACAAGACGAAGGCAACTGAAAAATGCCTTCACGCAAGTGGAGTCGAACGAATCGGAGCAATTTAAGTCACATCTCTTGACAAGTTCTTCAAAATCTTCAGCAGCTGATCAAATTCTTCCAAAGCAATCTGGTTTTGTTCCCAAGACTAGAAACTTTCGATATCAGTCTAAATCGGATGTCGAGGATGAAAGGCCGCGACCCTTGCCACAACTCCGACCTAGCGATGAAACGGCAAAAGAAAATGTTGACGATTGCATTCCTCGACAGAGTTCATTCTTGAAGAAAATAAAGCCCATTGACGTTCCGGAGAGACTCAAAGAACCGCCAAAGCCAATTATTGGCTCTACTGTTAGCTTAAAAGAAAGCATAGAGAAAGTCAAGTCTTGGAAAAAGCAACTGCAAGAGAATGCAGATTGCAAGGACAATGATGATGACATCGAGTGGAGGAAGAAGTTGCATTTCGGTTTGAACAAAGACAAAACCGAGGAACAGAAACTTCCTCCGGACAGGTTGAATCTGTCTCCCGAAGTTCAGAATTTGGCTCATTCGGACAGCGAATGCCAAAAAACATCTACAAAGCAACCTCGGAAGCTGGTCGACGAGCTGCCGGAAAAAATGGAGGGCATATCCGGCTTTCTTCGCAAGGCTTCCAGTTACGTCTCCTTGCCCGATCTCGTGGAATCTGCCGAGAGGTCGAGAGAGAGTAACGTCGAGACGAACAAAACCTTCATAGGTCGCCTCAAGGACATCGACACTCTCTTGGACTTTGAAGATGCCTCAGGGGAAGTGCAGAAATCCGAAGAACCTCAGGTATTGTGGAATTCTTTATATTATTTTAGGAATCTAGATTTTGAATGAGCGGATTGATGTTCAACTTTTATCAAATTAATGTTCATGATGGTTTATTATTTAGATTATTACTTATCGACTTAAATCTTGACGTGCTTATGACTCATAAATATGAATACGAGCCCAAGGCACTTCTATTTTTTGAGTGGTTTTGAATGAACACTGTTTGACAACACGTGAAGATCGAATACCTAATCAGTAGTGCGATGTTGCACACGATTCTGCGCATCATTCTTTCCACAAAATTTTTCGCAGTGCTCGTAAAGTGCATGTTCTTGATTTGTTTTTTTTTTCATTGCCTCTTTATATATTTGTATTTGCACTTGGAAAAAATGTTTAGCACGAAGGATGATAACTGTTTTTAAGTCGACCTCGTATTGAAAAGTCTTTTTGTGCCAGAGTAATGTGTAGTCGTATTTTAGAAATTGACAATTGCTACGATAGACGGTTGTCGTTATGCGAAAGTAGGGAGCATTATTGGACGAGCTTGTGAGTGACATTAAGTTAATGTTAATTCAGAAACCAACAAAACATTTCAAATCTTGAAATAATCTCTGATATCGAAATTATAACGTACTTGGATGTTTGTAATTTGTAATATCTTTTTGTAATTTATTTAATTTATATAATATAATTTATTATGATAATGAAGAAAAACAATTCCAAGACTGTTGCAATGTCATAATTCGGCATAATTTGTTCTGTGTTTACACATTTTTGACGTTCAGATCAGCAGTTGGACCGAAGAAGACTTCGCCAAGTCCGAGGACATCGACGACCTGTTGGACGGTGACCTCGGATCGACCTCGTCAAATGCGGCTCGACCGACGGGGGCATTACAAAAATCAATCAGGTCCAACATGGTCTCTAGCAATCCTTTCATGAGACAGACCAGCAACATTGCTTCCGATGCGATTGAATGCGAGGGTTCCGACGAGGACGAAAGTGCTTCCGATCCCTCGACGTGTCTAGCGATCGTCGAGGATCTCCTGCGCCACCTGGAAAACTCGGATCGACTGCCAGTGGAGCGATTGGTCGAGAAGTGTCAGCTGAGCGAGAGGTCGGCGACCTACAGGAGGCTGCAAAACAAGTTGAAGACGGAGCAGAAGTTTACCGGATTTGAAACCGTTCGAGAGACGCTGGAGTTTCTGAAAGTCAATGTTTTGCAGGTGATAAATATTTTGTTTTGAACATTTCTGGACTTTAGTAGCTGTCCGAGGATATGCATCACAATTGTTTTATAATTTTGTGATAATTAGTTTAATGTATTGCCATTATGTGTTTATTGGATCTCCTCGTCGATGTAGTCTTTCGACGGCACTTTGTGCCGACCCGGTCGACCAGATAATCCAATTTGTCCAATTGGAGCAGTTAACTGCTTGTTTCCTTTGCTTCGTTATCTACTTACAGCTTTATTATTATTATTTGTAAATTATTTTAGGCTGAAATTCGTGAATTAAAAAAAAAAATCATTGAAATATCCACCAATAAGAATTAGTGAAAGGTTGTAACATTGTGAGATGAACTCCTTTACAAGGAAATAATACCAATTGGAAAATGTCACCTTCTCTAAAATTATTGGTCGTTACATTTATTTTGTGCTAATCATGAATCATAAATCACTGAACGTGTTCACAATAACGATAACAACAAATTCAAATGTCCACTTTCTTTACGTTATTTAATCACTTCATTTTTCTCGTCGGAGCTTCTACGACGACCGATATTTAATCTGCCGACATTCTTATCTGGAAATATTAAGAGGAAATTTTCTGGACATGTAGGTCTCCTAGATAATCAGAGTAAATCATTTTGAATATCATCCGAGCAGATCTTGTCTAAACTATAGGATGTAAACTATAGGATCAAGAATCTAGAGACGGTTTGGTAAACATCGGAATAAAGCCCTCGGGTCGTCGTCGGGCGTCATGTTTACAAATTCTACTCGACTGCAACCCCTAAATCCCCACCCAACGGTGGGATAGCGTAAGTTACCGCTAGCGAGCAAATCCGATCGGTACTCGCGACGATCGTGTAGGAGAAGACGATTAAAGAAGCAAACGACGGACGAACGGCTTGGAACCTCAACGAGGTGCACCAAAAGGCTCATCACGTGATCCTAATGGATGTTTAACAAACGCCTACAGGATCTCTCCTTTTCTCCCGTTCCTTCTTTGCCGAAGCAGAATAAACATCGGGTTTCTGGATTTTGTGCTTGAGCCATTTTTTTGTACCTAAGCATTTTTTTTCCTCGTTCTATTCTCATTTTTGTTTGAAGAAGAACATGCTGTTTGATGATAATGCAGCAAATTTCATGCTAATGCAAATGCATTCGAATATTGTGATAGGCACACGAGGGTCTTCCGTTCATCGCCGATCACGGTATCGGTACCATTACCGGTCGTCCTCACTGCCCTTGCCTACTCTTGACCTAGTATCAGCAAATAAGATTGAGTCATAATATGATTAATTAATTTTACAACAACAACTACAATAGTAATAATAATGAGTTAACAATGTTATAATTGGCTCTCAACTTTTGAATGAACGTGTCTCACAAGCGCACAAATACAAGCAGAGTTTTGGAATTTACGGTTGTTGTTCTCGTAATTATTCAACGAAAAACAAAGTGGCTTCATTTGGGCGAGGTCATGTTTTAGTAAACCGTAAATTTGAGTAATATTATCATTCACAATATGATACTGTTCGCAATATTGTATTATTTACATTTGCATTATTTACAATATTACACGATATCATCCAAATGCAACTCTAGACTAGCTTAGTTTGTGTATCGTCATCATTATAATTTTAGAGAGATCACTATTAATGATAGTGTATTGTCATCATTTTGTAATATTTTTATGCATCATTACCATTACCCTAATTAGTCTGCCTTTAATATGTTGATTATAGCTAGAGAACTGTGCAGTGTTGTTGTACAAGGAGTGGAAGAAAAGAAACAACAACAACAGAAGTGAAGCCAAGAGAAAGCTCAACTGCCTACATCTGCAGTCTTCGCTCGACAATAACGATGACGATGACAATGATGATGGTGGAAATGACCTGGAAGAATCGACAATCAAAATGGCCGTCGCCGTCCATGCTCTCGTCGGTCGGTAACACTTGCTGGGAATCTTTTCCGTCACTCATCGATTTTTTGTTCGAGTAGAATTCGTATTCGATGCTCTTAACGTTAAGAACTGTTCATAGAGTTGACTTGTAATTGATTGATTTTAAGATTAAATACTCTACATATTTGTTATATTTAAAAAAAAATAAAATAATTGACGTTCACAAATTATTGCACAGATTTTCTAGGCAAGGGTAAAGAATTGAGAAAAGTTTTGTTTTCATTGAAGAAAATTTTCAAGGTTGAATTGAACTTTTCAGATAAATTGACGACGTCGTCCGTCGACGTTACTTCCGTTGCCATCATGACGTTTAATCATCGACATTGTCCTTGTTGTTGTTGTTGTTGTTGCAAAAGATTTTATTGTTTGTTTCTTATCAGTTGTGGAAGCAATTTGTCTTTGAGCAGTTGTTGGAAAATCACAGCTGATTATTTGCCAGACTTGTGTTCAGCCAAACGATGTTTTTGTTGAAGAGCTGACAACTGCTTTTGTTTGTGCTACTGATGCCAGAGATAAATCTTGTGATTGTAATTAGAATGTATTGGTAAATATAACCTTTCTCTGTAGTCACCCAATAAAATCTTAAGAACTTCCCTAGCTTAGTTAGCTCCTCCAATCATCTTAATCATCAGTTTAACACTTCACATTTGTCATTCATGAAAGTAAGCATTAGCATATCATAATGAAAACACATTAACATATTCTAATTGAATAATTGACCTCATCTTGACGATTGCCCATCTCCAATTGGCGATTGCAAATTAAACAGAACCAACCCGACTGCGTGAAGGAGTTCGTCTACAGCGACGGATTGACGACCCTGATCGGGACGGCCGAAGACAACTCGGCCAATTCCACTTACCAGTGCTACGCCCTCAGAGGTAGGAATTCGTCCGAGTTGTTGGATGCATGCTTGGGAATTTAACGAGCGGGATTGCATATGCAGCGAGGAAAATTCCTCGTCGGGTATTTCCTGGCAGATGGTTGCTGTGATCGACAATTGCCTGGAAAGGAGCCACAGGACTCAATATTCTTAGGCAAAGTTGTAATGGAGATAGGATCATAAATCTATGATTTGCAACAAAAAAAGCCTACCACCTTCTGATATATGGGATCGTGCGATCGCCCGATCGATAGAAATGAGCCTTGTCGATCCGATGATGTTTCGTTGCCATCCAAGTTAATGTCAGTGTAAATGCATTTCATTTATAGGGCACCACATGCTTAGCATCAGAGGCACTTCTTGTTTACCATTTATATAGAGCTCCTTCCCAGGGTGCTTGTGGCAGTTTAGGCTGGGTTTCGAACACGACACATTGCGACCGACGTCATTACCACCGTACGCAGGAACACATTAACCGTTTGACCAATCTGCACGCCATATGTTCATTGACATCATTGTTTTGGACTTTCCATCATTCTAATACATTGAATGATGTAATGACTACTTTGTTAAAATGTTACTTTGTTACTTTGGATGTCGATTTCAAATTTAGCATGATTAATTAGATTTCAAATTGAAAATTTAAATTTAAATCATTTAAAGCATTTAAATCGAATGTATTAATCGTGAATGTATTAATGTGAAGCTAATCGATAGATCTATTATTTTCACGTCACAGTGATCGGACAGCTCATGCTGAACGTGGATGGGATGAACGGCATCGTCTCCATAAACAAGGTCGTGCAGTGGCTCTATCATCTCACGGGTTCCTCAGTAAGACTTTGTTGTCACTTGGTTGTCATGGTTATCATCATCATCATCATCGCTACCACCGCTGATGCTATCCAGTTCTTAAGGCCTGAGAATGAGCACAACATGAGCATACCACTGCATGAAGTTTAAACTTGCATACTGTGCCAGTACACTGTACTAAGTACATCATCTTACGTCCGATGTTATTGCTTGTAAAGTTTATTTTCATTACACTGTCAGTCCAACAGCAGAAACGTGTGCTTCCTTAAGACTGGCCCCAAATGTTTAATGTTTGTGTTTGTTCCTTCCTTCAAAAAATTGTCACCAGTGTCATCATCAAAACCTTTACCACTAATAATCATAACCACCATTGCTACATTCTTTTCAAGTCTCCTCTGGTGTCAAGGACGGCCCTAAGACTCCTGATAGTGTTTGTTTCGTACAGCGAGTGCAACTCGTTTCTCTTCATTCAAGCCGTCTCGTCTGCCAGTCTCTCTAAAGGTTGGTCGTGCGTTCCGAATCCTTTGGACGACGCAGTTTTGTTGTGAAATATAATTTGGATGTCGCGAGGCAAAAAATCACTTTTATAGGATGAGCTTCATTGTTGATTGCTGATGTTAATGTTGTTTGCTATTAGACTATTAGCACTGTTTTTAGCTTGCCTTGTTAATACTTGTTTTTCCAATGGCAAAACACTCTTATTGGGGTGTTTTGAAGAAAATCAATGGCCTTCTTCTGAGATAGTAATGGCTATAAAAATTCCATCGTTATCATCCGATCAATTACAATCCTATGTATTTCCTTTCCGATCGGTTCACCTTCATCTCGTCTCTTGTTATTGATAGTTAGTCTCTTCAGTGCTTCAAGTGTAGAATCTCCATTCCCATCATCACCATCATCATCGTCATCATCATCGTCATCATCATCATCGTCATCATCATCATCACCACCACCATCGTCATCATCATCACAATCGTCGATGTCGTCATCACCACCACCACCATCATCATCAGGGAAGAAGACCTTCTCCAACTTGATGGACATATTGAAGAAGAGCAGCGGCAGCAGCAGTGGCGTAAGTGTGAAGGACGATCCGTGCGTCCTCGTGCTCCTCCTCATCAATAAAACCCTCGAGTCGGTCCCCGACCAGGACTCGTTCTATGATGTCGTCGACTCATTGGCTGAGCAGGGACTGGACAAGGTGGACGAGATTGCTTTATTTTTTAATATTGTTGTTGATTATTATTACAGTTGTTGTTATTATTATTATTATTATTAATTGTGAAAATGTTAGTATGCTGAGATTCGACCGTTGTGTCATTGACTCTCGGTGGTGACTCTCTGCTTGTTGTTAGATTCTGATGGCTATGATGATGGTCCACAGAGCACGGTGTAATGTCATTGGTGGCAATAGAATGGGGGTTGATATTTCTTTAACTCGTCATCTTGTTCGCCAAGGTCTTCTGGACGAAGACCGGTTTCGGTTCCGCCCGACCGGACTTCACGGAGCAGATGAAGAACTTCGAGAACATGATCAAGCAGGAGGACATCAGACAACTCGAACTTCGGCAACAAAAGCAACAACCATCCTCGAACAACAACATCAGTAACAAAGAAAGGTCACCTATGTTTGAACTCGTGCAAATTGTGTTTCAAATTCAAATATACCTTCGGCAGCTTCGTTATTATTGGCTACTCGTCCGTAGACTTATTTATTATGGACTTAACAAATCTAATATTATTATTATTATTATTATTATTATTATCATCAATTTATTTTCCAACACCTGATGCATTCAGTGATTATTTATAATTATTATCACTGTATTATCACCGATGACATCATTTTAATCCCATTCAGAGAGAGGGTTCAATCGAGGACGACCGACAGACGCAGCGTTTACTACTCGAAGAAAGACGACATTCTCCAGAAGGAGATCAGCAGAAGGAATGCCCTGTGGGTGGAGCTTGTAATTTGAAAATGAATCAGTTGAATATTAATGAGCCCACAGGCAGCCTTAGCTTATTTGTTTTTGCTTTGTTATTATTATTATTTGTTGATAAATTATCAGGAAGCAGGCCAATCAGCAGAAGCTTATAAAGGAGTTTGAAGGCAACAAAATTTGTTAGTACTAATTTATTATGATTATTTTCAATATTAATTTTTGTTGGTGTGAATTCAGTAAATAATGAAAATAACAATATTCACATTTTATTCATATTATTGTTATCATCATCATCATCATCATCATCATCATCATCATCATCATCATAATCATCATCATCATCATCATCATCATCATCAGCATGAAAACCAACATCTTAAGGCATCGCCAGGAAACCACAAACAGATTTGTCATCTTTTTAAGCTTGCTTCATTTTGACAGCAAATGCAGAGGTGGATAAAAACTCGAACTTCAAGAAGGACTTGGAGGAGGGGACGTTTGCAGGCCTCATCGGGAAGGCCAAGGACGGCCTCAGCATGTCTCAGACTTCTTCTTCCAAGGTTCGAAATTTGGCTACTTGAAATAAGCATTTACGTGACTACATTGTGCTTACTTCAGAAATGGCTATCAAATTGCAATGGTTGTTATGTCTGTGCTCTTCTTGACTCTAGAAATTCACAAGGCTTAAAGCTGCTGCTATCGAGAGCATGATAATTTAAGCATTTTGATAGCTGTCCTAATCATTCAACATTCTTCAATGTGGGTTGTTCCTTTAAACGATACATTCATTTCTATTTAGCACAACTCCTTAGTTACCTTTTTAACACTTTACCAGTTCCTAAAAGATGCATCTCAGGCCGAGATGCCCGCCCCGGTGATAAAGACCGAAGCCCAGCTAAGATGGGAGGAAGCAGAAGGTCGTGCCCTCGAGAGGTTAAAGAGGAACGACCTTAAACTAACAGTCAAGGAGATCGATTTTACTGACATCACCGAGGTCGACGAGATAAACTATCTCGACGTCAAACCCAATCCGGTCTTGGTCGCCGACACAAAATCCTCGGAGGGCCAAAGAAGGTTTGGTCTTCAAATGACCATTCCACCACCATGTCCACCACCAGCTCCTCCTGGTGGAATGCCTCCTCCACCTCTTCTCATGGGCATGCCTGCACCACCTGGGCTTCCACCCCCTCATACACCTTTACAGAGTGGTTAGCTGGTCAATTAGTTAATTGATCTAACTTAATTAAGCACTGTAATTTTATTATTATTATTATTATCAAGAACTTATATAGCCTAAATTTGAGAAAGTGACAAATGCTCAAATTTTATTCCTTATGACTTGTACATCATTCCATTGTTGGATCATCCCAGGCAGCACCTTAGATAAGAGGGAAGCCTCTAAAACACTCAAACTCCACTGGAAGGAGGCTCGTTCTGAGTACCCCCTGCCTTCTGGGAGAATGGGTGACACCGTGTGGTCGAGGGTGGCCAAGGAGATCGGGGTGGTGAAAATTGACAAGGAGGAGTTTGGCAAGTTGTTCCACTCTAAAACTGCAGATATTAAGATTAAGGTCAGACGCTTCCTTGATGAGTGAAGATTTATATGATTTATTTATTAGTTTAATTATCGTTATTGATTAGCTTAAATATTGCAGATTATAATCTAAATTTAGAATTTCTTTTTCTTCGCAGTCTGAAGGTCACAAGAAGGAACTCACGCTGTTGGACTCTAAGAGATCCAACATGATCAACATCGCACTCACCGCCCTGCCCCAACCTACCCTCATCAAGACGGCCGTTTTGAACATGGATCGGAACATCCTCGCCAAGGAAGCCGTCGAGGTGACGAGTGATGCTCGGGAGAATTGCGATGGAAAAAAATGTTTAAACTTAGAAAATGGTTGAATGAATAATTATCAAAGTGTCACGATGACGACGGCAAATTAGAACATTGCATCCCACAGAAACTCCTGACGCTCTTGCCCAGCGAAGAAGAAAAGACGAAACTGGTCGAAGCCCAGCTGGCCCGACCGGACGTTCCGCTCGGTAGTGCGGAACAATTCCTCCTCATGGTGTCGAGCATCAGCGAGGTCAGGCCGAGACTCAAGCTCTGGCTCTTCATGCTGGACTTTGATTCTGCAGAGGGAGTGAGCAGGATGAATATTTTAGCTAAATATTGAGAAATAATTTTTTTAATAATAATAATAATAATGATGATGATGATAATAGTAACAATAAATTTATTAGCTCATGACTCAATTTCAGGAAATAGGCGATGCCCTCTCAGCCCTGAGGCAAGCCATGGAGCAGATCAAGAATTGCTCCACCCTGAAATACGCACTAGCCGTTCTATTGGCTGTCGGTAATTGTCTCAACTCGACTCAGGTAAGTCGAAAGGTTTTATTAAGTAATAGTTTAATAATTAATTATTGATTTATAGTGATTAAATATTAAATAATTTATTATAATTATAATTTTAATATAATTAATAATAACTTAATTATTTATTATTTTAACTTGTTATAAATTAATTGTTGACTCATTTGATTAATTCCATCCAATTTCCATTCCATGAAAAGGCCAAAGGTTTCACTCTGGACTTCTTGAGCAAGGTGCCGGACATAAAAGACAGTGTCAAGAAGAGGTCCTTGCTCCACCATCTCGTGTCCTTCGTCATCCAGTTCTACGCCGACGCCACGGACATCTTCTCGGAGATCGGGGCCGTCACCAGCTGCTCCAGGGTGGGTCGCCAAAATGATTGAACACGAGAAATTGTAGTTTATTTTTGAAATTATTTTCGTTGAATAACTAAAAGTAGTTAGCTCGATTAAGATCTTCGTGTTAATAGTAGGTGGATTATTATAGATAGATTGATGGATAGATTATTGTAGATAGATGGATGGGTAGGTTATTATAGATTATTATAGATTGATTCTTATATATTGATCTTCTTGATTTTCAGGTCGACTGGGACGAGTTGGAAGAAAAGTTGAAGAAGTTGGAGGATGGGTGCAAGGCATCCTGGGATGACATCAGAGCCATCGTGAAGCACGACAACAACCTCAACCTCAAGAACAAGTCAGTAATGATGATGATGATGATGACGACGACGACGACGATGATGATAAACTGATAATGCTATGCTGATAATGATTCTGAAGACAAGGTTCTGATTATGAATTTTATTCATTTAGATTGTCCTCGGTGTTGGCAGACTTTGCAGAGAGAACTCTGATGTTGAAGATTATACACAGGAGGTTGACGAACAGGTCGAGATTATCTCTTTGAGACCTATGCGCGTTACCTGCCCCTCCCCTTGTGGGGCAGGTCACTTTACCCGATGTGGTACCAATGCCAGATTCTTCCGTTACAGGTTCAAAAAGTTCCTCTTATATTTCGGGTATCAGCCGAGCGACATTAGCTCAGGGTCAGAGGTGAAGGTCAACCAGATATTTAAGGTCAGTCGATATTGATAATCATCTTCTAAAGTGAAATGGACAATTTTTCCACGAGTGAACTCATGAAGTTCGTGACAATTTCACTGATTTATAATTTTGACATTGAAATCTGCCCTGACCCTAACCCAGCATACTTTACCTTTGCCATTATTTGTTAGTGAGTCATCTTTTTGTTGTGAATTTGTAAGGTATTGTTATTGTTGTTGTTACTATTATTATTATTATTATTTGCAAATGTTGTAATTTATAAGGTATTATTACTATTGTTGTTGTTGTTGTTGTTGTTGCTGTTATTGTTATTATTTGCAAAGGTTGTGTCATCATTTGCCCTGGAGTGGCGCACGACGAGAACAAAAATCATTCACAACAAGAAAAAGAAGGAGGTGGAAAGGGAAAGGAAGATGACTGCCTCCACATCTTCACTCAATCTTTCCAGGTCCACCCATGGATCTATTTCGGCCGATGTGGGTCATCTCATTAGTTATTGTTATTATTATTATTGGATACCTCATCTCGTTAGTTATTATTATTATTATTATTATTGGATACCTCGTTCAATCCTCTACAGGAGAGCACCGTCAGAAATGTTTCATCGAAACCTCCCCTCTTTCCCAGTATGAACAACAACAACAACAATAAGCCCAACTACAACTCTTTGCTGTCTCCTGCTCCTAAATTTTCAAAGTGGCCATCATCTAGTAAGCAGTCTTTCAAACATCATAATGGATCGTTGAATGATGTTTTTTCCCTGGCTATTGTTATTATTGATGACTAAACGTCATCAGTACCTCGAGTGACCATGGATGACTTTCCATTTGTTACTTTACCACCCGACCATCTCATTTCGTTGGCTTATCCTTGTTAATTATTCAGGATGTTATCCTTGTACTACTTCCATCGACTTGCCTCGGTTAAATCATCACATCTTTCCAACGACAGGTAGCATCGGCTATGCCTCGGAAACGGAGAGTGCGTACGAAACCGGAGACGAGGAGCTCTTCGGGGCGGTCCTGAGATCGGCCACTGCCTCCCCATCGCCGCAGAAGAGGCAGTCAAGGGAGAGCAGGAGGAGGGCATCCATAGACAAGTCATCCTCGTGTTAGTCGTCGCCGACCTCAATGTCATTTTTATTAAATAGCAACAAGTTGACACTGCACGACATATGTGTGGATTTATTCTTATTCACCACAATCTCAATACTTAACAAACTTAGCTAACTAAGTAATTGTCACCAAGGGTTCAATTTATCATTTTGCTACTGCTATTTGTTTTTTAGATTCATTGAAGGTCTATTTAGAATGATATAATCTGGAATGATGATGATGATGATGATTACAGGGAGGTCGAGTAGCAGAGACAGGAATGGATACTGACAGACATCCTCTATTTCCTCTGACAGTTTTCCATTCTTCACAATCAACCCACCAACAAGTTAATCCAATTATTGCTAAAAAAAAGTTAAATGCTTGATTGTTGCCTGGCATAAAACAAGCAGTTATTATTATTATTATTAATATTATTATTGTTATTATTATGAAACTTTACTAGCATTGTAGTTACTAATAACTCAATTTTATTACTCTAGATATTATTGAATTCCTTATTCATCTAGTAATGAGTTCTTGTTTTTCTTTTATGTGATGCAGGAATTGAGAATGTTTCTCCATACAGAAGAGCTGAAGGATCACATCAACCCCCTTGGAAATATTTTTCATTAGAAGAGATACTTGTACAAAAAAAAAAAGTATTTAATCGATTGGATTCGTGATCCTCGCAGACTGAACCGTTAGATGAAAGCCATGCACTTAAGATGAACTCGACCATTCGTGAACGTGGCCACCAATCACCAAAGACCTCGATCATGCAAAAGGGGCGATGCCTCAAAACAGGTCAAGCTCTTGTCAATTATCTGTAGATGATCGCGAGATGCCGGGTCGATCGTCGTCTGCCGAAGCATCGACCTCGAGCTTGGCAAGATTTTGGGGAAGGCACGACTCGTTTATCACAGCAGTATCAATTCCCACGAAGTCGGCACAAGTACGAGTACAAATTACAAGGCCGAGGCATTAATCGACGTACGATCGTGGTAAAAATTATGTGAAAAATCGGCTTAAAAAATAGTAAGCGGTAAATATTTTACAAGATAAAAATAAAACCTGTGGATAAATAATACTCACACGCAGTTAGGTTAACGCCAATTTCTCATCAAAGTTCTAGAGGCTCGATGATCGTTATCGGGCGAGGTGATGCGTGCGTGTCTGCTTAAGGTGGACTGCAGACAACGTCAATAATAGCATGCAAATCACAGCAATAAAAATACAATGACGCCTGGGCTGGAAATAGAATGCACTATGCATGAACAATTTGGAAGCAACATATTAATTGACCATTGCACGGGACCAAGAATCAGATTGTGCTCCACAAGTTGCACCTGTCAGGTCTGGTGTATTATTACCACAACTGGAAGTGATCTCGTTAAAAATAAATAAAGAAAGAACTCCAACAATAATCCTCCAGGATCTCAAGGGGTGCAAGAAACACTCGTAGTATCATAACTAGGAATAAAAATTACCAAGGTCCTTAGAAAGATATTTAGTAGAAACATCAACCATTTTGCGACAAAAACTGACTCAAGTGGCAATAGAATAAAACCCTTTGATTTTCATTGTTTGATTTCAGTTTGAGTTGGGCTTAAAAACATCCAGTAACGGTAAATTTTCAAAAAGTCATCCATCCTTTGGTGAAAAACAAAAAAAAATGTTATGGAATATCTTTTGCTTTTGGTCAGGAATAGTAAGAAAGGAACGAGAGCAGAGCCATTCTGAATAAAAAGAATGAATGAACGAAGGACGGATGCTAGTGGACAAATGGATGAGTTGGAAGTTAACAAGAAATGGCTGGTTGCATGCAGACCAATGATACGAGAAAAGTGTTTCAAGTGATGGGATTCCCAATATTTACAGCAGTTGTCGACATCATCACATCAAAGCAGAAAAAAAAAATACAAAATAACAAAAAGAAACTTATTAAATGATTTGCTCCTCAAGAGAGAGTGATAGTAAGAAAAAGAGGAATTAAGTTTCTATAACAAATAATCGATGATAAGCTAGGTCAGAAAACAAAGTGAGGTAATAGAAAGATCGCAGAAAAACTTTTCCGAGAGATGGACAGCATAGCGCAGAAATGATATATTTTTAGGTGGACGGACCAACCCCCCCGAGACGCTTGGTTATGATTGGCTGTTGTTCGTTCCCTTGAGGTCCTCAACTAGTGAATCTTTAAACTGAAACATAGAAACTAATAATAATAATAATGACAATAATAATAATAATAAAAAATTAATAATAATTTTCATCTAATTTTGTTTATAAGTGTAGATAAATATCTCACTACAAAAAAATAAATCGAAGCCTTAATGACCTCTACAACCATGAAACACCGTTTCAGCACCAAAAACGAACCTCCTTGAAGATAACCCTGAGGGTCGACTCCTGTTGCTCTTGGAAAGCAAGCCTCTCCTCCACGACCTTTAACCTATCTTTGACCGTTTCAAGGTCAGATTCGGTGCTTCCCTCGGTCAGAGTGGAAGAGGCTACATGGGGCGAGGATGAGGAAGATGATGCTTCACAAGGGAGGCTGAGAAGTCCTGGATGGGAAGTGTGGAGTTGTTCTGGTTGAGTTCCTCTGAGATGTTGTGACGATGACGAACCTTTTGGAGATGGCTCCGTGACGATGAGAGGCACGGAAAAGGGCGGGGACACTTGTTGACGACATTGCCGACACTGCTGTTGCCGACGATGGCTCCTGTCGTGGTGGCAGTCTTTCATTAATCGGAGGAGCTGGAATAACATTTGTTCATTAGAAATGATTAAGTCGACGACTATCACAATCACCATCAACACCATCATCATCATCAGCAGCAGCACTGTCATCATCTCCACCAGCAACGTTCCATTCCCATCACAAACGCCCGCTCACATCCTCCACGGCATTTAGGCGGCTCCTAATCTCCGCCAATTCCTTCCCGTTCGAGTCGCAGGTCGGAGATCTCGAGCGCCAATCCAGAAGCATGTTGTCGATTCGGTCGACTTGTTTCAATGCTTCGACGCAAAGCAACGAAGACCTGAAGGACGGACGGGTTGTCAGGAAATTGACGGTCGAATTCAGTCCAACGTAACGAACGAAACAAAATGAAATTGTTGGAAATCAATTGAGTTAACTTCTTAATCAATCGTCAATTAAGTTGAAAAGTATAAGTTAAAACTTTTCGTACAAAATGTAAAATATTCCACTCATTTTTTTTTACCACTCATTCCACTCGATGAATGAGTGGAACTCGGATCCTTACGCTCCGGAAAGATAAAAAAAAAAAGGAAAATAATCAATAAAATCAAAAAAAAATTCATAATGTTACGGGCTCTCCGATTGGCCGAACAGCTGCTGTCGGGCATTCCCTTCCGGTGACCCCGACTCCGCCCACTTGGTCTCCTCCAGACGACTCGGCAGCTGGGAGGCCTGCTCCATCAGTTGGTGACCCTGAATGATTAACAATACTAACAACAAATACGAACATGATGATGATGACAACAGTAGCAAATTAAACATAGTATAGAAATGGTCAATTTAACTTTATATTATTAATATTAACATTTAAATATAATGTTAAATTGGATATTTGTAATATAAAAAAAAAATCTCAAGAAATAATGAAAGATGAAGTCCATCGACCGACCGAGGCTCCGTCCAATTCCTGCCACAGTTCGAGTTCCTGGAGAGGCGCTCGGCTCGACCTCCAGAGAGACGACGACGAAGAGGAAGATGACGGAAGATGATGGTGATGATGATAACGGCGTTGATGCAAATGATGGAAGAGACCTCCCTGATGATCTGGAATATAACTTATGCTGACCTCAAAAAATAAGAACTGCTTCGTGCTGTCATCATTGTCAGCACCATCACCATTACCACCACCTCCATCGCTGTCATCATCATCACCAGCACTACTATCATCACCATCACGACCACCACCATCATCATCAATACCACCATCACCATTACCACCATCTCCATCGCTGTCATCATCATCATCACCAGCACTATTATCATCACCATCACGACCACCACCGTCATCATCAATACCACCATCGCCATCGTCATCATGGTTATCGTCATCTCCACTCGCTCACTCGACGGCATGAATCCTCCCTGATGAGTCATCGGAGGTAATGACTGTCGTCGCAGGAAGGAAGAATCATCGCTGGAGACGAGCTCGTACGTCGTAGGTAGGTCGACATCTGCCACCATCCTCTGGGCATTCTAGTAGTAATCATCATCATCATCATCATCGTCGTCGTCGTCGTCATCGTTGTCGTCATCATTATCAGCATCGTCGACATCGTCATCATCATCATCATCCTCATCACCATCATCATCATCATCGTCATCATCATCGTCATCATCATCATCACAACAGAGATAAAGTCAATTCTAGTGGCATTCATTTCGCATGGAATGCACTGCGACGCTTGAGAACACGAATTCATTTATAATCGACTGATTTGCAACCTCAAGAAAAAAAAAGTCTAATTAATTAATTCCTATTAAAAAATTAACTCCTACTAATTAACAGCATCAAATTCCAGGCAAAAGACGGTCAAATGACCAAAATTCCGAGCAACCTGCACGTCCGTCGAGTACCTCCTGCCCGGAGGTCGCAGTTTCGAGACGCGGACGTCGAGGGTGGTGGAGCCTCTGGGTCGACGCGGCTCGTCCCTCAGGAACAGGCACACCTCCGAGCCGAGGGGGGCCGCCGACAGTCCACCGTCACCCCCGTTGTCGATGTTGATTTCCGATTTGAAACTGAAGTTGAATGGAAAATAGGAATGAATTCCTCTGGATGAAATAATTTAATGTGCTTATTCAAAAATCTCATTGAAAATAAATTTAAAATTTAAAATCTAAGAGCAGAATTCTAAATTCAAAAGCTCAAGAAGATAACAATCCCTGCAAGGCGACTTTGCCAACAACACGAACACTCGACAGTCATCATCATCATCATCATCAGCAGCAACAGCAACAACAACAACAATGCCAAATCAGTCACTAAGAAAAAGTACTTGAAAACGACAACAACACAACGATTCAACAGTTCCGACGACAAACCTCTTCGGCCGATCTGTTTCGAGTCGACCGAGGACATCCTCGTCCTGCCTGAACGAAGTCAGCGGAGTTTGACACCAAGTCTCGACCTTCAAGGCGTTTCGACTTCCGGAGCAGGAGGGGCACAGAGCCCCGGGCTGTGCGGCATCGCCGAGACTCCTCTTCGGGTGGGGTTCGACGTTCGGAGTTCCGAAATCGAAGGTTCCGGCACGACCGAGTTCGCTCAAGCGCGGCAACGAGCCCATCGTGGATTTTCCGGTCGAGTGGAGCTGCTGGTGGGCTAAAGCCTGTGATGTGATGATCATATTAATGAGATGCATAGAAACCCATAACATGCAACAATAATGTTAATTACAGTGTTTAGCGACCGGCAACAAAATGTGTGATTCGCCAAGGTCACATTCGTGACGAATTAATAATTTAAAAAATATTATAATTATTATAAATATCATTATTATTTATGATTTATTATTACTTATGATTTATCATCATAATTGCAATCAGAATGTTTTTGCAAGCTGATGATTAAAGACGTAAACAATTGGACACTGACGTCGACAAACTCGCTGTCACCGAAGCCACTGCTGTCCGACTGGGAACTCGTCTGCCTGGACATGCGTGCTGTCAAAGAATTGAAAGATCATTCAAGAGCAGAGGACGACATTTTACGAATTCATTCAGGATTACATTCGAACGTCGTGACATTAACAAAAGTCGTTACAAATCTATTTACAAATTTTGCCACAAAGGGAGGAAGAAAAACATCTTGAATGCACTTTGCCGTGGAAATCTTTGCGGACGTTGACGTCGTACAACACGATACGATACAATACAAAACAACACAATACAATACATTAAAATACAATATTGCAAAATTAGCACATTACATCGAGAACATCACATTACAGACAATTGGATCGATCAATTTACATTTCAATCCCCAGATGGCAGGAGCAAAATCTAACCTTTCAGCCTCTTTTTGAACTCTGACAAATCCGGAAGGTTTTTCTCGGCAGGTCGAGCTGCCTGCCAATCGAAGACAAGGATTGAAGCAATAAAATATTATTGTTCGATTGAATTCATTTTAATTCACTTTGCATTCAGTTGAGATAATTCATTTATCGCAAAACTACCATCTAAACGACGACGACTTGCAAACAAACAAATCGTAAAATTATGAAAGATCCGATTTCGAATTCACCGAAGAATTCATTCTCCTCGAATGCGTTCTCTCGTCAGAAAAACGACCCAAAAAACCGCAAAAAAGAGACCCCCTGGCCTCGGGCGGTCCGAACTCACCCCCTCGGTCGCCTCGGTCGTCGAGGGCAGCCTGGCCAAGTTTTCGTTGACGGCCGTGTGGTCGGATATGCAGCTGGCCACGTCGTCCGATTCCCCCGTAGGCAGCCTCAACATGTTCTTTGAGGCATAGTACCTGGAAGCAGGTCCAAGGCAGGTGGATTTTTAAATGCAGGTTTAAAATAATAATTACAAAAGGAACATTTATAATATATATACTATTGTTATTATGTTAATTAATTAGTTATTATTATTATTATATTAATTAGTTATTATTATTAGTAGTAATAATAATCATTATTATTCATTTATTATTTGTTAATATATTTATGTTAATTTATCGATGTGCATTGCCATTATAACAATGTCATTAAGCATCCATTCAATTCGTTTCATCATGTCATTGTCATCACCTTAACTATAAAGAGTCTACGAACTGATGGCCGATCAAGAACAGTCCACAGTAAGAACACAAGACATCGCATGATATCAGCAACATACTACAACTACTAAACGAGAGAAGTACTTAATTGGTTATTACTATCACAATCAAGGTTGCAAATGTCATCAACAACATCATCATCATCATCATCATCACCATCACCACCACCACCACCATCATCATCATCATCATCATCATCACCACCACCACCACCACCACCATCATCATCATTGTCCCTCCAACCTTTCCAGCTCCAGGTCTCTGGGCAGTGAGGAGCAGCTGGATCCCCCGCAGCTGTAGCTCGACTCGGAGAGCCTGAAAGTGACATCGGCTGCATTGTGGTCGTAGTAGAAGTCGTCGTCGTCGTTGTTGTTGTTGACGTTGTTGTCGTCGTCGTCCTCCTCCTCGCAGTCCTTGGTCAAGTCCGAAAAGACCGAGGACTGACGATGGAGAAGTTGCTGTTGGTGGCGTCTCGTCGAGCCGCGAGACGGCGTTTCTTCTCTCCCGTCCGGACGACCGACTCGGGCGGTTTCCCCGAGGTCGCACGGGGGGCCCGAGGAGTCGGGCACGAATCGGGTCAGGTTGCCGAGAAGGCTCGGAGTTTGCAGGAACCTGAAAGGGTGGAGGACGAATGTGGATCATGTTCTGCTTAGAAGCCTTGACATTTGACATTGCATGCGTGGCATGAAACGGTGAAATATGTTGTTTTTGTTGTGTCTGACTGCACGAGACGTTATTGTTATTAGCGTGAATATTGTTGTTGTGATTGGAATCATTTATTATTATTTCTGTTATTACATTCTCCTCGCATTGTGCTCGATCGTTACGACGTTACATTCGCGCGTCACCGAAAATCTTCCGCCATCACCGACGACGTGATGATAAGAATGCACGATGTTATGAATGATGACATATGATGATGATGTATGATGATGTGGTAATAACTGATAATCTCTTGCACAGTCATTCTCCAAGAGAGGCTCCTTTGTCTCGAAAAACTCGAAAAAGATGGAAATTCCGCTCGGTACTTTCGAAGTGCGTGAGAGGCTGGATCAGCTTCATACTTTGGAACCAGTCAGCGGCATGTGATAAACATCATCATCATCATCGTCGTCGTCAAATCATTGTCTTCATCGTCATCGCCGTCATTGCCATCGTAGGTGTCGGATTGCCGGGCCACGAGTCGGCCAAGGGGGTCGGGCACCGATGAATCCTCGAGAACCGAGGAAAAAAATGTCAGCAAGTCGAGTTAGATACTTTAAGAAGCCTTCAAAAAAAGAAGAAGAAGAAAAGAAAGCATGAATGTTGCTGAGTCATGGAATTCAAAGCTCGAGGGTGGATGAGTTGAGGAGGGGTCGTGGCTTGTGGGAAGAATGACTGTACCATGGTGGTGAACTCAACCATCATCATCACCATCGTCGTCGGCATCATCATCACCATCATCGACATCATCATCATCATCATCACCATCGTCGGCATCATCGTCATCACCATCATCGGCATCATCATCATCACCATCGTCGGCATCATCGTCATCACCATCATCGGCATCATCATCATCATCACCATCGTCGGCATCATCGTCGTCGTCGTCATCATCATCATCATCATCATCATCATCATCACCACCACCACCATCGTCATCACCATCATCATTGGCATCATCATCATCATCATCATCATCACCATCTGGTGCTAATGCAGACCACTTCAACGGGCATGAGACATTCCAGATTAGGAGCAGCACGTCAGAGATAAGCAGGAATTTAACGACTAATTAAACCAAAATGATAATGAGATTATGATAATGATTACAATAATGATAATGATGACAGTAATGATGATACTGATGGAATATGATAATGATTACAATGATGATGATGATGATGATGATGATGATGATGATGATGGAATGTGATAATGATTACAATGATTACAGTAGTGATGATAATGATGGAATATGATAATGATTACAATGATGATAACGACGACAGTAGCGATGACGGTGACAGCGGAGACAGCAGACATTTAGCTCGAGAGATCAATTTGAAATAACGGGTTACTTGACGAGTACTAATTAACTAATTAATTAATTAATTAATAACAAGTTCTTGACGACAAGAAGTGAGAGACCAGCTAACGAATGGGAGATTGATCGGTAGGCCTCGAATTGCAGACAAACCCCGACAGACAGACAGAGAGGCCGAACGTCAGAGTTCTACAATCATTTTTGTGGGGCGTCCCCCGTCACACGGACACCCGGGTGGGTCAGACCGGGGTCTGATTTGTGAAGGTACGACACGACCGTTTTCCCACCGTCGAACTGCTCGAAGATACTGACGATTTGCTGACGACCGAAAAAAATAAAGCCGTCGGACAATTTCACGGTAATATTGGTAGGGATTGAGCAGCCTTCAGTCCCCCGTCCCCCCTGGAAAGTGCTAAAATGACATCCCCGTGTCAGGTCTTGCTGGGTCTTGAACTGTGACCCTTGTCAGGGATAGGTCAAGTAAAACCAATGGAAACTATAAAAAGCACCTTGATGGGAGACCCAGGATCTTTTTCTGGGGATTCTTGTCACCCCCCTCTTCCTCCTCTTCGTCGTCGTCGTCCTTCTTGGGAGCTTTGGAGTTGTCCGGGAGAGCTCCGTCGAAGGGATGGTTCAAGCCATCATGGAGCGGTCGGTTCACGTCCAATGCGGTGGTCTTAGGTGTCCCCCTTTTCTTTGACTTGTGAGGTCGTTCTGATGATGATGATGATCATCATCATCATCATGAATACGGCAATGATGATGATAATGATGACTATGAGGCGCTGGTTATGATGATGATTAGAATGATCAAGATGAAGATGCTTATGGACAACTGTTTGTAAATGATACTAGTATTTTAGATAATAGATGATGTTGATGATGATGATGATGTTGATGACGATGATGATGTTGATGACGATGATGATGTTGATGATGATGATGATGTTGATGATGATGATGACGATGATGATGTTGATGATGATGTTGATGATGATGATGTTGACGATGATGACTCACTGTGGAATATCCCGAATAACAGAGATGACGACGGTGATGGTGACGACGACGACGATAATGATAACGACGACAATTTCGATGATGATAACGACGATGATGATGCAAAGTCTAGAAATTACGTATTGGCTAGCATCGCCTTGTTGACCAACCCACCCAGCTGCTGGAGTTTGGCCAAGGTGTTGCTGAACTGCTCCTCAAGATCAAGACACTGGCAGGGCTCCGGGACTGTGGGCATGGTGTCGTAGTAGCCAATGGAGTTCAAGTACTCCGTGTTGTCGGGCTGCAGTATGGTCCAGTACCTCGTGCCCGTCCGAGTGACCTTGAGCGAGGGGCGTACGATCTGAACCCCGTTTCCTCCGCCGCCCCCGCCGCCACGAAGCAACCCTGGTGGTGTCCCGGAGGCATTGGTGGAGTTTCCACCAAACCCATTCATGCTGATCTTCGACTTGAACAACTCCACGATGGCTTCAAGGATGGTACCCCCTTCTATGGTGCTTCGTCGTCGCCATCTTGTTCGGGGAGTGCAGGACCGTCGACGTCGTCGTAGTCGCCATCGTCGTTGTTGTCGTCGTCGTCGTCGTTAGTGTGGTCGTTGTCGGCCTTTTTGTGATGATTCGAGGAGCATCTTTCTGATGAGATGAAATGATAAGGTGATGAAATGAGTGACAACGATAGGAGTCGTCGTGTCATGCTCTCACCGATGATGACATTCACCATCATTAATGTTGTTACTGCTACTAAGATTATTAAGATTTATCATTATGTCGTCACCATTACCATCACCGTCGTCATCGTCACTATCATCATCGTCATCGTCATCATCATCATCATCACTACCATCATCATCGTCGTCGTCGTCATCATCATCATCATCATCATCATCATCATCATCGTCGTCATCATCATCATCATCACTATCATCATCATCACCATCATCGTCATAATCGTCATCAATAACACCACACCAATCTACCAACTTACCGGTACTTATGAGTCGAATGAGGTTGTTGACGGCCGCTGTCATTTGATCCCTGGAGTCGTCCAAGTGGTGGTCCGAGGCCCCGCCCGGAGGGTAGGTGCCCGCGATCCCGTTGGCCGCCGAGGGCTTCTTGAAGAACCTCTCGGGCACGTTCCTATCCGTCTGCCTACAGGGCGTCGGGTCGCAGAACCCGAGGTTCCTCAGGATCAGCTCGGCACTCTGGCGTCTGCTGTCAAGGACCAGCTGGAAGCTGTCGTGATTTGAGTGGCATCGTGACGATGTAATTGTGATACATATTTATCGTTGTTATTATTATTATTATTATTATTATTATTATTTGTTTATTTATTGATGATGATGATGACGGCGATGTTGATGATGACGACGAGGGGTTTACAAAGATAAACTTCTGTCCACAAATAAAACGAATAAACATATCCATCCAGGAGCATCATAAACTCCAACACCGCTACCAAGACCTACTCAAGACCCACGCAAGACCTACTCAAGNGACGAGGGGTTTACAAAGATAAACTTCTGTCCACAAATAAAACGAATAAACATATCCATCCAGGAGCATCATAAACTCCAACACCGCTACCAAGACCTACTCAAGACCCACGCAAGACCTACTCAAGACCACGCAAGACCTACACAAGACCTACACAAGACCTTCTCAAGACCTACACAAGACGTCGTCTTTGAAGCCGATGTTTGGCATCTTCAGTTCATCCGATGCTAACGCTATTTTTAGCCTCTTGTTTACTGGCAGGAGTTATTTTTAAACTCGTGGAATTTCCAACCTGTCGCTGGTGGCATCTGAATTGAAACTGGCTCCTGTGACTTTGTCAGAGAACTTCTTCCTCATCATCTGCTGGAAGATGTTCTTGCAGGTGCCTCTGACGCCATCTTGGACGAGCTGGTTGCTGGAGGGAGCGATTATGATTATGATTGTGATTGTGACGTGATTATGAATGTGATTGTGATGTGATTATGATTATGATGTGATTATGAATGTGATTATGATGTGATTATGATTATGATGTGATTATGATTGTGAATCGATTACGGTTATGATCTAGATGGTTAATGGTTGTCATGGTGATGGCAACAATGGCGTCTCATTCCAGAAGAGTTGGATCGAGGCGCCCACGGGCAAAACCAGGTTGCCACTTCGATCGCTGACCTCAGCAACAACAACAACAATAATAATAACAATAATAATAACAACAACAACAATAATAACAATAATAATAATAATAATAATAATAATAATAATAATAATAATAATAATAACAATAATAATTATAATAATAATAATAACAATAATAACAACAACAACAA
>MPNW01000749.1:5845-15845 GCA_011800805.1 Hirudo medicinalis | reverse complement strand
TTTGTAAAATATGCAAATAAATATGCATAAGCAAGTAGCAAGCGTTATTATTTCCAGTTATTGTATTGTCTCCTTGTTGCATCTCTCTTTCTCATTCCACAAGAAAGATGACATTTAATTTAGAAGATTCTTAGTGCATATGTTTAATTAATTCAATTAACTAACCAATTGAATGAATGAATTAATTAATTAATTTGATTAATTACACCCTAAGTGTAAGTACCATTTTAAAGATTATTATTTCTTTCTAGGACCAAAATGGTTCAGCTGGAGAAGATCAAAAGTAAGGTGAAGTCAGAGTGTGCCATCATGGACAATGAAGACCACTGCCTTCAGGAGTACAAGACCGAGATGGAACTTCTTCTCCAGGAGAAAATGGCACACGTGGAGGAACTGAGGCTGATTCATGCCGACATTAACCTGGTTCGTTGGCGACGGCGATGACGTTGACATTAATTTGTAGCGAGCTTAACTTGTGGGCGACCTGTCGGTTTGTCGTTCGTCTAATCTAGCTTTAATTTTAGGTTTCAGTTCTTGTGACAGTGTAAATGATGCAAATGTTCTTGTCACCAGTGACTGCAGTAAAACTTGCTAATCGTGCAATCCGTCATCGTGACGCTACGACGTCAATCCTTCACGATGAGGGGGTTGTGGTCGTTCTTGACGTGACAACGGCATTCGAGATTTCATTTTTAAACTTTTACAAATGTGATTGATTAATTTAAAACATTAGTTTATAAAAACAATAAAGTCGATAATTCTCCACATGCAATTTCACCCTGTGGCCTTATTGGCATTCCGAGCACTAACGACTTTTATTATTCATTCGCCAGGGCGGAAAACACAAAAACAATTTATTTTTCACTCGCTAGTCTCGCATGATAATTTAATTTCTATTCGCCAGATGGAAACCACTATAAAGCAGGCAGAAGAGGAACGCAACAAGGCCTTGGACAATGCCAGAATGCTTTTTGAAGAGCAGAGGCTGCTCAAGGAGCAACTGGAAATACTCAAGAACAGCCTGGGACTCGAACCGGCCAGCCTGAGCGGGGGAGACTCGGAGAATCAGGACGAGAACGACGAAAACATCGTCATCAAGTTGGTCATCGATTGATTTGATTTTCTGTCTATTATTCATTGTCGTAGTTGTTGTCGGTATCTATTGTTATCATGATTATTTATTGTAATCCTGGTTATCTTTGTTGTTGTTTCAAACGATCCAATGCATTTCTATTCCACGAAGGCTCTACGAGAAGAACAAACTGGATTATCACCATCATCATCACCACCATCATCACCAGCTCTTCTCTTCAGCGACCTCCACCTCCGTCATCAACCAATCAGAACAACAGGGCTCCTTTCTATCCTCTGGAGCGGGAGCTCCCACACTGACCTTGAACCCCCTAGGACCTCCCCAGCCCCATCACCATCATCCTATGCATCATCACCATTTAGCACAAGCCCAAAAGCCCTCTGATCACGTTCGGGGAGTGGGCCAGGAGGGTTTGCCTTCTTCGGGTATGGCGGCCTTCAGGCAGCAACCGCCGCCCATGAAGGTTCGAGACTGGTCTTAAGTGTTGTTGAAATTAGCCATGAACGGCCAATAATTGCTCTTTGATTTCCTTCAGGCTTGCCTGTCCTGTCACCAACAGATACATCGCAATGCCCCAATTTGTCCCCTCTGCAAAGCCAAGAGCAGGTCCAGGAATCCCAAGAAGCCGAAGCGAAAGATGGAAGAATGAGCGAAGGAACGAAGATGCATCGTTCGAGGATTCCCGACGGGTTAATGATTTGGAATGTGCATCCACATGATATTGTTTTATCGATCTCGTTCTTTGCGTTCGTGACGACATTCCTTTCGACGTCGCTCGGGAAACGGCTTTTCGATGTCGGGCGACGCGTGTCCTTTGAGGTTTATTCCGTTCTGAACTCATTCCCAGCATAATTTCTTTTCCTCCACGTTCCGCACGAATTGTTCGAGTTCGTCGATCTCCTGTTTTACTTATTCAACTATTTTTTTTGGAAAATCTCACTTCGACGGCACATTCTTGACGAGGAGTCGTCCGGTTCCTTGCAGGATCTCATGAAGAATCAATTTTTATGGATCTCATGAACAATCAATTTTTATGGATCTCGTGAGTGATCAATTTTTTTTAAGGATCTCATGAATAATGAATATTTTATGTACCTCATGAATAATCGATTTTTATCGATCTCACGAACATTTTAAAAGCCGGGACGGCCGACATTAGCGTATTCGTTGCGATGACAGTATTGTTATTGTTTACGTATTGATTTCTTATTCGTATTGTTTTCGAGAATTTGTGGTAGACAGTATTACGGAGTAGTATTCAGTATCCCTGGCTTGTACAATTACTGCTTGCATATCTTGAATCGTGGTTATTATTTTTATGTTTAAATAGAAAAATCTATTTTTTTTTAATTAAAACAAACCTCGATGATCATCGAGCGGAAATCGGACTTTCCCTTAGCACGATGTTGCGTCGTCCGAACGAAAGTCCTCATCATCAGCTTGAAGTCCCTGGCTTCGAATCCCACCTCCGGATGATGCTGCTTTCTTGTTTAATCGGGGACAGTTTTTTTTTTTACGTTCGCTGCCGTCCAGAGTGGGGCACACAGCGATCCACTTTTGTTCTGTTGAACTCGTGCTGAGTGTTTCGACATGTGACGTTCAACGGAACAACGTCACGAAAGTCGAAGTACGACTCTTTTGAAATGGCATTTTACTGTCGCAATGTCGCTCTGCTGTGTGTGTTAACGTATTAACGTATTAACTGGTAATTTGTCGTGACCGTCGACATAATCTCTCGACAAATTTGGAGCCAGTGCCGAACCATTTCTGAGGAGGCAAAGATTGCAACGAAGGGTGAAATTCGTCTGTCGTACAAATCGATGCTTCTGACAATCGGTCCTCGTCTGGTCGAACTGATCGATGAGTCGAGCGAGTTTGACAATGCGACCGAATTGTCGTCTGCAGGGAATGACGTTGCATTGAAATGTCAAATGTTGCGGCGTTGTGCCGAGGTCGTGCTTATGAAGTGTTGCAGTATCTTACCGATGTTTTTTTTTCAGATGTCTGTCTTGCTTTGACGTCCGTTTAGTTAATGTCGTGGTTGCAATTTACGTCCCTAACCATTTGTTCCACTGTTGTTATTGTGCTATTATCAATATTATTATTATTGTTGTTGTTATTATTATTGTAATCATTATTATTGTTGCTGTTGTTGTTATTATTATAATCATCATTGTTGTTGTTATTATTATTTTTGTTGTTGCTGCTATTATTATTATAATCATTATTGTTGTTGTTGTTATTATTGTTTTTTTTTTATTATTTTTTTTTGTTGCTGTTATTATTATTATAATCATTATTATTGTTGTTGCTGTTGTTGTCTGAGCACGATTGGTTTGTGTATGTGCATTATATTTTATTTAATATTAATATTTTTCGAATAAACACCAATTAAGGACTTCAATCTTTCCTTCAATTCAGGTGCACGAAAATATTTACCTTCGTGCTCACCTGCTCCTGCTTGTTGGACAATGCTTTAATCGTATTAGTATTTGTACTAATGATGATGATGATGGTGGTGATGATGGCGATGGTGTTTGTAGTAATGATGATGATGATGATGATGATGGTGGTGGTGGTATTTGTAGTGATGATGATGATGATGATGATGATGATGATAGTTGTAAAAAATGATAATGATGATGGTACTTACGATAATGGTGGTGGTATTTGTACTAATGATGGCGATAGAAACGGTAGTTGTGATGATGGTGGTGGTTATGATGACGATTTCGTATGCGTCCCACTTTTAGCTGAGGTCGTCATCGAGAGTCATTGAAGCACAGTCAAAGTGATTTGAAGCGTTTCTAATGTCGAGGGCTTTCCACCGAACGAGGATGTTCTGGGTGGAGGCTCTGGTGGGAGACTCTGGTGGGAGGCTCTGGTGGGAGGCTCTGGGGGGAGGCTCTGGTGGGAGGCTCTGGGGGGAGGCTCTGGTGGGAGGCTCTGGTGGGAGGCTCTGGGGGGAGGCTCTGGCGGGAGGCTCTGGGGCAGTGGCAGTGAACCTCTTCCGCAGAAAGTCGACGCAATTTCTTTTAAACATCTTTTGTTAGGGTCGGCCGAATGGGTTTCGTTCCTTCATACGGCGGTAGTGGCAACAGTCGTAATGTGTCGTGTTCGAAACCCAGCCTGCACTGCCACGAGCGCCCTTGGGAAGGAGCGCTATATGAATGGTCAACGAGAAGCGCCTCTGTTGCTATGCATGTGGCGCTATATAAATGAAATACATTTTGTTTTTTTTATTTTATTTTGACTTTCAATTGTAACAAATTCGATGTTTATTTAAAAAAAAAGTGGAGAGAATTGCTGTGATGTGATGCTAAACCTTAGCAAATGAAAAAATATACATTTATAAATTTTTCATAAATATTATATTTATTTATACGTCTGGGAATTTCCCGTATCCTTGGAAAGGTCTATTTTTGGAAACAAACATTTGGAGGCTTCCTCCATGGCAACTAATTGCAATAGGCATGCCCACCCGGATGTAAACAGTCATCTATAAACAAAACAAAACAAAAAAAAGATCACAGACGCGTGCACGCGTTAGCGCTTTGAAATCAAATCAAGTACACAAATCTACGAATGGAGTATTTCAAGTTCTACCGCCATAAATAGATAGTCGGGCAATAAATAGATTTTCAATTAATCGTCGATGGTCGAAGACATAAGTTGGAAATGTTTGTCTTCCGACTGGGTTTGAACTCTGACACTTAAAGGTCACAAGTCAAAATGTCAAAGCCTTCGAATTAGGTCATTCCCGACATGTCAATTCAAGTTGCACTCCTCAAGTTGATCTCCAACAATAAGTCATTCACATTCGGTTGGTTTAGAAATCTAAGAAAAGACAGACCAGACAAAAAAAAAATCTTAGAGAGAAACAATTTTAAATTTTCTTCGGCAGACGACTCTGGACGCCGTGAACAATTGCCACAGCGAATACGGCCTTGTTTCGATAAATGGACGTGGTGCTTCCATCGATGGACGGATCAGTCAGCGTTCTGAACGCCAGCTGGAAATCTTGCTCCGTGTCTTGGCCAATGAAAACGTTGATGACAAACTTGTGGGGCGCGACCGACCCACTTCTGGCCAATCGGAGCTCGAGCTTATTTCCTCGGCCCTATCGCGGATGAGCTTGCAAAGTTTACGACACATCTGACCGCATTTGCTCGGGTCGTAGAAGGTCACCCGATACAAGTAGGCGTATAGGATGTCGTCGACCGTTTGTTTGATCTTGTTGCTATGGAGACGATGTAGTTCTGCAGGGTTTGTTTGACAACCTGAGTCCCGTTGAGCCATGCTTCATTGCACTCTCCGAATTTCTGGAAGTCTGAAAATTTTTTCTGAGATTTTTAGGTTTTATTTTTAAATTAATTAATTAATTGTGTAAGTATTGGATTTAGTTTTTTTTAAATCAAGAATTTATCATCAAATATGTATATTCTACTTGCTTTGTAAGCCAAAAAAACTGTTTTAGAGAGTGCCGACTGATTGAAAAACAGAACGCACCCTGTTTTCTTTCATTTCAAGATTCTTCGAAAACATTGTTTACTGAATTTAATGAAGATGCCGGCTATGCTTAGAATTGTTATTTGATTGTAATAAACCTATTTTTCGACCAATTTATTTTTTGGAAGCAGAGGGGCTTCGGCGCCCGGAGCGAAACTGATAATTTTGCTCCTCCCTAGGCTCGGCGTCCCCTGACCCCCTAGCCCTGTCACCTTAGAAGTATTTCGTTTGTGAATAAGTTTGAAGATCTCGTCTTAAATATCAAGATATTTTTTTATGACATCTCAAAATTCATTCATTCATTCGTTCATTCATTAATTCATTCGTTCGTTCATTCCTTAATTCATTCCTTCATTCATTCCTTCATTCCTTCATTCATTCATTCGTTCGTTCGTTCGTTCGTTCGTTCGTTCGTTCGTTCGTTCATTTACTCATTCCAACCCTCAAACGTGAGGTAACCTGGAATGTTTTAAAATCAGAAACACACCTTGAGTTGATGAGCCACAAACTTGTCAACTGTTTCAAATGATTAATTATTAAACAATTAATTTAAATAAATTTTTTAATTGAAAAAGCTCAAAAAGTTCTCAGCGAAATTAACCACGAAAATGTTTTGGATTTTCAGACAAATATGAAAAAATCAAATTCCAGGCGGAAAAATTTAGTTCTTCACGCTTCAGTGAAACACGACCTCAACTTGTCTCCATTTTTGTGGAAATTACTATTTTATTATTGGTGACGATGTGAATGTTATTATTAATTATCAAAATGTATTATTATAATTTATTTATATTAATTATAATTGTTAAATATTATTATTAAATATTAATCATTCCAAATTATTGATTTGGATTTTCTGNTGAATATTTTTTCTAAATGATTTAGCACAAAATGAATAAATAATAATAATAATAATAATAATAATAATAATAATAATAATAATAACATATTTATTTATTTATGGAGCGCCTTAAGCTAATTAATTTTGAATATTTTCCAAATGATTTAAAACATTTTTTCCTCTCTATTTATTCGACACATTTCAAACAAATTCACAGTTCAACCAAATCGACCAACCTTGTAATTTGTCTTTGTTTGCAATGTTCCTAAAATCTAATCTCAGTGGTTGAAGCAACAAGAACGGATTGAGAGAAGCTTTTTTGTGAAGAATTGAAAACAAGCTCCGAGCACTTCGTCCTCACTTTGTAAACATCTGTTTGTTTCTTACTCTCCTTTGTTTGCTGCTATTTCGAGGTGATTAATTTTGATCTCAGGTGGAAATTACTTTTTGAAATCACTTTTTTTTGATCTTCTCGGACGATAAGACCGTTTTTAAATGAATTAAAACATATTTAAATGCAAATAAATTATTTATACAAGTACTAATGCCGTCATGACAACATCAACAGCTCTTAAAATCTCGAATTATCGGCTCAGAACCTCAAAACGAAAACCAGCAAAACATTATAACACCTCTCTCTGTCAGGAATGCAATCGAAAGGTGTGCATTATATAGCAGGCAACCTGTACGAGGCTGTAGGTGCTTACCTGTATTGCCGAGGCTCACCTGTGCAGGTGGATTTAAAGGCTGACATTCCTGGAAGTTTTCCAATTCCTGGTTAAACTTTTTCTCTCGTTTTTTCTTTTTAATGGAGGCGTTTGTTGTGCTGATGTGTTGTTGTGCTGATGTTCTCGCCATTATTAGTTTTAGGTCTTTGTTGCATAATTTATGTTAAGCACGTGATCCCGAGCAGAGCTGAATATTAATTAGTGATTAACATTCTATAAATATTGACGACGACATGACATATGGCATATGATATGACATATGACGACATGATGATGATGATGACGATGATGATGATGATGATGATGATAACAATAATAATAATAATAATATTATTAATAAATAATAATAAATAATATAATATAGTCCGACGGGTTCACTTTTACACGCCTCGCTCAACCGGTGACACATGAAGAGAATTTAAATATGACGTAAACTCGATCAACATTGTTTACAAAATCGAAATCCTCAACAAGTCTCAAGTACAAAAAAGTTAAACAACCAAGCAACAGATACAAATAAATTCAACTTTTACTATACTGAAAGTACCGAGCGTACTGAGCGTACTGAGCGTACTGAGCATAGTAATTTATAATATAAATATTACATTTGAACATCTTATCGAACATCTCCAACAAAGAGAATATACAACAAGAAAACCAGACAAAACCAAAAACAGCCAACAAGTTGTACACCTGTAACGGCTTCCAGTTTTTAGATTGAACAAGGAAGGCAGGTGAGTACTCAGCATTGCTTGTATTTGCGAAGGTGATTTTAGTTTAATTAAATGAATATTAATTGCTAGGGCAATAATAATAATAATAATAATAATAATAATAACAATAATAATGATGATGATGATAATAATAATAATATTAATGATAATGATGATAATAATAATAATATTAATAATAATAATAATAATAATAATAGTAATAATTATGATTATTATTACCTTTAATTCACAATAAAACCATATCGAATTCACAGTATAATTCATCATGCCCTCCAACTCTTCTGCGGCAAAGTCCAACCTTGCGACCATGTCAAAAAAGGGAACCAGACTGGACTTTAGTCTTCTGGAGGTTTTCATAAATTATGATAAATTATGATAAATTATGTTAATTATGTTAATTATGCTCGCTTCAATGAATGAGTGGGCGTGCGAGTGGATGATTGAGCAAGCGATAAAATGAGTGATTGAATGAATGAACGAATGAATGACTTCATGAATGAATGAATGCATGAATGAATGAATGAATGAATTATTTAATGCATGAATGAATGAAGGAAGGAATTAATGCATGCATGAATGAACTAATTTATTTAAAGCATTATTTAATGAATGAATGAATAAATGGATGAATTGATGCATGAATGAATGAATGAATGAATGGATGAATTGATGCATGAATGAATGAATGAATAAATGGATGAATTGATGGATGAATGAATGAATGAGTAAAGGGATGAATTGATGCATGAATGAATGAATGAATGAATGGATGAATTGATGCGTGAATGAATGAATGAATAAATGGATGAATTGATGGATGAATGAATGAATGAGTAAAGGGATGAATTGATGCATGAATGAATGAATGAATGAGTGCGTAAGTGAAAGAATGAGCGAATTAATGCATGAGTGAGTGAGTGAATGGATGGATGAATGAACAGATTATTTTATATTTGAAGATTTTAATAGGATGCTTAGAATATCCACGCATCGATGTCTAAAGATGTCATCATCTACAATTACTTAATTAAAATATCAATTAACATAACTAGTAATACAGTATTTAATAATATGCAACATACTGTTTATCATTATTATTATTGTTGTTGTTGTTATCAATAACATTATTGTTATTATTATTATTATTATCAATATTAATATTGTTATTATAATTATTACTATTATTATTGTTATTATTATTACTACTACTAATTATTATTATTATTATTATTATTATTATAATCATCATCATCATCATTATTATTACTATTATTTCAATCCTAACATTCATCATCGTCATCGTATCGTCGCTCAGCCAAAGCACTGGTACAAGTACTCGGTAGATCAGCCAAGGACTGGCAAGAAGTGCGTCTTCAAGGACGCCTGCCCTCCGAAGCCCATCTACGCCATCGGTCACACCTCAAGCTGCCGAAGGGCTGCCCCTAAGTTCGTACCAGCTAGGGTAGGCGGTAGTTCTGTTTTGATGAATTATTATTATTATTATTATTGTTATTATTATTATTATTATTATTATTATTATTATTAACATTATAATTATTATTGTTGTTGTTATTGTCATTATTATTATTACAATTTTTATTATTAATATTATTATTGTTATTATTAATATTATTATTATTACCATTATTATTGTTATTATTATTAATATTATTATTATTATTATTATTACATTATAAGAAGGCTTGTATTATTCAAGAATATTTTGATGGATTTTTATTTGTTTTCGTTGTTTCACATTTTAAAAGTTAGAAATTAAAATTTAAAAAAATTTAATTAATCACAATAAAACCGTTTAATCAATTAATAGTAATAATTCTCAACACTTACTTGTAGTATTAATGCTATTATTGGACTGACATTAACATATTTTAAATAATCTTTACACGACCTAATTATAATAATAACAACATTGATATTCAAATGACCTAATTATAACAATAACAACATTGATATTCAAATGACCTAATTATAACAATAACAACATTAATATTCAAATGACCTAATTATAATAATAACAACACTGATATTCAAATGACCTAATTATAATAATAACAACACTGATATTCAAATGACC
>MPNW01000748.1:7045-39717 GCA_011800805.1 Hirudo medicinalis | reverse complement strand
ATATATGATTTAAGAGGATATAAGATGTAAGATATATGATTTAAGAGGATGTAAGATATAAGATATATGATTTAAGAGGATGATGATGATGATGATGATGATGATGATGATGATGATGATGATGATGCTGACGATGATGATGATGATGATGACACATCTTCGAATCATTTTAAAATCAAACTTGTTGCAATCAACACGACCCCCGCCATTCGCTCTTGAAATAGCAGTTACGACTTCAAACCCAGCCTCTGAAAAGTCCAACAACCACAACGTTTTTGACATTCAGTGTTGCGAGCACTGACTGGATCATGCACTGATGAATTATTGCATTAATTGATAGATCTCAAATTATATGTGTGCTAGTCGGATGGAATAAGTCCTTTCGATCAAAATAATATTTGACATAATAAATAAATGAAAGCAACTAAATATTCAATAAAACGTCATCTCCATAAAGCCAATTTATTGAACCTTACTCAAATGATTTTTCTAACAATTCATCGGATAAAGAGCACATGAGCACAGGTAACTCAAATGACCTTTCTTCATCATGTGACGTCGAGTGTGAGTGATTAATAAGCAGCCTGCATAATTAATATATAAAGAGGTGAGAGCTGTTGTTCCAAGGTTGGTCTTAACAAATAGCCATGACGAAAGGATCGGTACTTCTTTTTTTCGGGCTGATGGTCTTGGCCGTCAAGGCTGATCTCCCAGTGAGTTGCAGGTATGAGGAGATCAGAGGAAATTGGACTTTCTACGTCGGAGAAGGAGGCAATAATGAGACGTTGAACTGCGATCCGATGCGTTAGTTAAATTAAGTTTTTATCTCGCGTAAATTATTAATAAAATTGACAATGAAATACGTTAATTAATTCACAAATTGGAGATATTTTCTACCACTTTTTGAGTTGAGAGGTTTTTGAGTGCTTCGTCCAATTGACACGATGCAGTCATATCCCGGCAGACACTACGACAAATGTTTGAAAGAATCATCTTTAGTGTGACATGTTCACGCATTCATTCACAGATCGAAAGCCTTTTTTTTTATTCTTCGCTAGATATTCTGACATCGTAAAATTTTACAAACACTAGAAAATCTTACTCAGAATGCTAAACTGATACTTGACAATCTTTCTTCTTCTCAGCCAAAGTTGTTTCAACCTACAAGTTGGAGCTGAAGTATCCAAATGTAGTTGTGGACATGTTTGGAAATGAAGGCACGTGGACTATGGTTGAAGACGAGGTTGGAAGGAAATTAATTTCTTTTTTTATAATCTAATTAGCTGCAGATAAATACTCGTGCATAATGATATTCGCTCTTTAATGATAAAAATAACAAAAACTAAGTTACATTAAAATATATTTAACAGAAGCTACTGATAATATTATTTTAAAAATAACGATAAATTTATGATAAAGTTAATTTGAGCTTATTACATATCAACAAACATTATGATGACGATATCAGAAGATATTTACATTGTAAGTTAAAAGAGGGGAAAAGTAATAATAATCTCCAACCCTAAATGTAACCCTAGTTAAACTCAATTTTAAAGCTCTAGCCAAACGGTAGGCAGTTAAAGCTTCAGGAAGATTTATTTCAAAATAATTTACAAAGTTTTACACATCAATAAATACAAAAGGGATTCGAGGTGGTCATCCATGGCAGGAAGTTCTTTGCCTTCTCCAAGTACGTGCACTACTTGGGCTTCTGCAATCAAACCATGAGCGGTTGGAGCCACGACATCATGGGCAGAGATTGGTCCTGTTACTACGGAGAGAAGGATGGATCGAAGAATGCCCTTCCTCGTCACCAATACTCTGAGAATTTGTTGGTTTTAGCTTGTTTGGTCTTGGATTATATTTATGTCGTAATCACTAATTTCTTGTCCATTATTACACTTTTAAGATGTAAAAAATAATGTGAGAGACGTAAAGTTTAAGGGAAAGATATTTGATCTCCTTTTAAGTCGCCCTGTCGATGAAAACGATATGTATTTCATAATAATATTTAAATATTACGTAATAATTATCATTTAATATTTATTTAATTTTTTCTCAGGTTTGGAATGGAAGAGTTCGATCACATGATGTACAAAGTCGACGAGTCCCTCATCGAAAGGATCAACTCAGACAACAACATCTTGTGGCACGCCAAGAAATACGAACGATTCGAGAAGATGACTGTTGGTCAGATGAAGAAACGCATGGGAAGAAAATCTAGCAGGAGGTAATAATGCCCCCAATAATCGACTGGAGTTTATTGTGATTTGTTACGATCACATAACCTGTTATTAATTTTAATTACGTCGTTCTTATGCGTTATTATTATTATTATTATTATTGTTGTTGTTATAATACTTTCAATGACCGATAAACTCATTAATTCCATTTCAGATCGTTCGTAAAACCGATCGTGGCAAGTCAAGAAGTGAAGAACGAGGCCGACAAACTTCCCGAAAACTTTGATTGGAGGAACGTCGATGGGGTGAACTACATCTCTCCAGTAAGAGACCAGGGTGAGATGCTACGCAACTTAATACCAGAATGGTTATTAATATTTCTAGTATAAAAAGTAACACGTTAGTACTCCAATTAGTTAAATGACTTTTTAAATTTCGTAGAGTCCAAATAAAATCTAGAAAAACAAAAGTTAGAAATACTTCGAAAACTTACCTTACATTTGACTTCGTGAACAACTTGACGATTCTACCATTTCTCGGGTAAATAAACTCACCAATCGTATCAACCAGAATCCTGCGGAAGTTGCTACATCTTTGCCTCAGTCGGCATGAACGAGGCCCGCCTGAACATCGCCACAAACGGCTTGATCAATGTGACCCTTTCACCTCAAGATGTCCTTGACTGCAGTAATTATTCACAAGGTCAGTATTTCTTTAAGGATTACTTCATCGATTTATAAGTGAGTTTTATTTATATAATTTGTTTAAGAGTTCGAGCAGGTACATTGTACGAATTCTAGGACTTTTCGTTTAACATGGAAAAATGGCTTCTTAAAAATTGAATCATTCCCATCCACGATTGTTAATTGTAATTATTATAAGCTTATAATTTAGCTTATAATTATTATAATTATTACTTTCAATCGTTGTCATTTGCTATTAGAATTTGTTAATCTCATATATTTTCAAAATGAATACATTCCAATTCACAGGCTGTGGTGGAGGATTTGAATACCTCACTGCTGGAAAATATGCCGAAGACTTTGGCATGGTTGAAGAAAGCTGTAGTCCATACCACAGCCAGAGTAATGATTGTAATAGAGAACATAGAAATAAGTGCAAGAAGTATTACTTCTCCAACTACGAATATGTCGGTGGATATTACGGGAGGTTGGTTGTCTTTGACTTTTCATCATTTGTCATGACTTTTCGGAGTAAAAATTGACAATAAAGAAATAAATCTAAATAATTGCCAAAGTGCACAATATTTTGCTATTTAGTTGCTTATAATTATTAGTATTTATGACGTTATTCTAACTGATATTAAGCATAATACATACATAAACGCCACGAATATTTCTGTTGTTCTTCTTTATTTCCTCGAAAAATGACATTTATCGAATTAATATTACACTTGAGCTGCATTTCAACTGCCTAATAATGATTCACATTGATTTACGAGGTTGAAATATCATTGCAATGTGAGAATTGAGGATTTAAATAAATTAAATTTCCTTCCAACAGCTGTAGTGAAGAAGCAATGAGGTTGGCCCTTGTCAAGAACGGACCAATTACAGTCGGCATACAAATTCTAAGCGATTTTGTAAGCTACCATGGAGGAATCTACCATGGAACAAGTAAGTTATCATGCCACTGTGGCACCATAACAATGCCTTATCTATAACCGTATCCACAACTCCAAAGAATTCCTCTGAAATCAAATCCTCAACTTCTTCCAAAATATCACTAGTTTTTCTCTTGCAGACGTTGATACAAACTTCGATCCTTTCCTACAAACCGACCATGCCGTGCTGATCGTTGGATACGGAGTGGAAGAATCCACAAACACCAAGTACTGGAGCGTCAAGAACAGTTGGGACGATGATTGGGGGGAGCAGGGTTACTTCAGAATCCGCAGAGGAACCAACGAATGTAACATCGAAAGTGTAGCTTTCCAGGCTTTTCCCATCTTCTGAATGTGAACTGGGCGCAAAAATTTGAAAAATGTAAAAACTATATTGATCAATTATCAATTTTAAGAGCAAAAATAAACATTATCATGCGAAACAAAGTGTGAATTGTGAGACCGTATTAGAATAAGTTTTAATAATTCGTGGGGGTTGGAGTATTCTTCAAAAAATGACCCCAAAAAGTAAAAGAGCCAGATAATGGTTAATAATCTCAATCATCATTGATCATGACTAAGTGTCATAGTGTTGTCATTAATAAGTACATAGTCTTATCTACAGTTGTGTTGGTGTTGACGTCTGATTCTTCAGCCCCAAAAATGTAAAGATATGACTAAGATTGATCGATACCGCTACTCATGTATTACAAGATGCATGATTCAATTCACTCCAGGTACGAGATCTTATTCTAAGTCTCTGGCACACTTTCCTTGTTTCGGATAAATAGTTTCGTTCTTTCAGTTTTATTCGGATAAATGGTTGAAAGCATCAGAGAAGTTGGGGAAAATTGCTTAACAGAGATGATTAGGGACGTCTTTTCAGCATTTTCTAAGGGGGCAAACTACTTGATGAGGTGACCCATCCATCCATCCATCCCCATCCCCACCCCCTCAAATAATGTCCTTGGAGATCATTTATATCTATTTCCAAACTTCGCTTTTATTGGTTAAATGTTGTAGGAGTAATACATGGGAGTTCGATATGTCGTTTAACTATGGAATAATAATGTCTTGCATTTTAATCTAATTATTTGGTTTAATTTTGAGGTGTAATTGGCTTACTTGGAATGTCTTCCTTTCTTTTCCATAGAAGGAATACTTCATTTTCGGGTGGTCCTTTTGGACATTTCATTTGATTACTCTGTTGTTAAATTGCTTCCAATGACAGAAATTCAAAAACAGCATCAATAATAATTAATAGACGAGTCTAGCACTTCTCCAAACTCCTCTGTAGACCAAATCATTTAATAAAATAAGGTCCTTCGTGCAGTCCATCTAAACACTTCGAACAAGATAAAACCTCTGTCTAATCAGCTGGTAAAACTTGTCATATTTAGCATTTTTCAAACAAAGCCGTCCATTAAACAGCTATGAAATTATAATATGCTAATCGTCTCAACACTCGTTAATATGCTAATTACGTCATATGATAAAATATTTTAAATCGAAGGGAGTTGGCATATGAATTCTTTCTGAAGTCCTTGTTATCTAGGGTGCTTGAGAGACTGTAGCGCCCAAAATACTGGTCTTCCTAAGAATTTGCAGTGTCAGAACTCAACCGCTATGAAAGAATTGGTCCTTTTATTTTTGGGGCTGTTCCTCTTGTCCGCTAGGGCGCACTCGGACGATGATGGCTGTTTGTACGAGGACATCAGGGGCAATTGGACTTTTTACATCGGAACCGCGGGCCGTGACGAACAAGTCAATTGCAACTTGGAACAATGTTAGTGGAAACATATTTTGTTCACTATGTAGAATATAGAATGTAATGATATAATAATATAATAGAATATATTCTAGTACATACGCTGTGGAAGTATTTAATCATGCCCGGGAATAAATTATGGCATTTTCTTATAAATTATTTACAATTATTAACAAAAATATTTTAAATGTTTCATAAAATAAGCGATTACATGGGTGGTAACAAATTGTAGCATTATTAGACATTTTTAAGACAATTATTTGTTTATTTATCTTTAGTTGCAAGCATCTTGATTATACAAATCGTTTGCAAACACAAAATTGTTTACTATTGTTGTCCACCTTTAACGTTCTTGTTGTTATTATTATTATTACAGTAATAAATTTCAATTTTAATTACATCCTCAAATATAATACTTGCGTTACCACACACACTCACACACACTGATATGTATTCATTTACGACTTTAGTTCTTTTTTAAAAATATTCTCAGCAAAAGAAATAGTGACCTATAAATTGGAGCTGAAATATCTAAATAAGGTAGTGGACATGTACGGGAACGAGGGGACTTGGACCATGGTGGCCGACCAGGTGGGGATTGTTTGTTGATGTGTTCGAATTGTAGATAATTATACTGAGGAATAATTCAACTTATGTAGCGCCTAATAATTTATGTGGCGCTTATTTCCTTATGTGCTGGCAGAGGTTTAAGCTAAGTCGCTAACACGACACCGCGGGACTATTGCTAAAGTGGACTTCTTGCAATCCATGTGATTAATAAATTATTTTTAATTATAATTTCATGAATTTATATTAGGATAAAGATATATTACGAGTAAATTATTTTAATTGACGAAACGCTCAAAAATACAAATTGCTGATATAAATCTCTTTTGATGTATTGTATGTAAAAAAAAACACAACTATTTTTTAATTGTAAAAAACAGGAATTTATTAAATTTATGATTAAGTGACCATAAAATTTAAAGAAATTAACGTATTATCTCGCATTATATTTTATAATATATAGATTTACAAATCGAAATACGTTTCTTTTTTAAATCTAAACTTAGAAAAATTGACTTTAAAATATAAAAATTTCACCTTCGCACATGTAATAGGGCTTTGAAGTGATGATCCACGGCAGGAAGTTTTTCGCATACCCAAGGTACTCCCAAGATAAATACAAGTGCAACGAAACAAAGAGTGGCTGGACCCATGACGACATGGGCAGAGATTGGTCCTGCTATGAAGGTGTGAAAGATGGATCCAAGGTCGATAGTGCACCCCGTTACAGTTATTCTCAGAATTGGTTTGTTTTATTATTTTTCAATGAATGTTCAGTTTAAGAGTTCCAATCACTCCAGACCTTGGCTTAATTTTACCCAGTTTAAGACATCGGAGTCTGAAGTAATGTACTCACATACTCATGAAAACTATTAGAAAACGGAAAATGTGCTTTTTGAGTTAATATTTCTGTAGCAATTTACAAATAAACCTATGTAATATTACATTCAATTAATATTACATTTAATTCTTAGTGAATTCTCCAGATGTACTGAATAGTTTATGATGTAATCCTGTGGCATCCTCACTTTGTCAGGTCTGAGAAAGAAGAGAACGATTCCAAGATGTACAAAGTCGACGAGTCCTTCATCGAAAGGATCAACTCAGACAACAACATCTTGTGGCACGCCAAGAAATACGAACAGTTCGAGAAGATGACTGTTGGTCAGATGAAGAAACGCATGGGAAGAAAATCCAGCAGGAGGTAAGTAATTTGTCTACAACAGCTTGATTTTAATTAGAACCGTTCCTAATATTAATTATTGTTAACCCTGTAATTCCATGTTTAAAGGATGGTGCAACCAGTTGAAGCCAGTCAGGAGATCAAGGACGAGGCCGACAAACTCCCAGAAAATTTTGACTGGAGGAACGTCGATGGGGTGAATTACATTTCTCCAGTGCGAGATCAGGGTAGGGTAATTAACTTAATAATTGTTTAATTTTCTCTCCTCAAAATCTGGGAATAAACTTTGTCTTATAAAATCCAAAAAGCAGAAATAATAATAATAAATAATAGAAAAACCGTAATTCAAACCAAGACAAAACACCATCAATAATTTTATTTACCTTGCTAAACATCTTGAAACTTGATCTATTTATCTGCAATAAATGTGTTATTCGAATGACAAAGAGACATGTGGAGCCTGTTACATCTTTGCATCCGCGGCCATGAACGAGGCACGTCTGAACATTGCCTCAGGGGGCACAATCAACGTCACCCTATCACCTCAGGATGCTGTCAGCTGCAACTTTTATTCTCGAGGTCTGTTTGAATGAAGATGGAATGCTTCAATTCGCTGCTGAGAAAAGGGTGTTTGAAATTTCACTAATATCAAGTTACAATTTGCAATAAAAACCCCACCGCACTGTATAAATCGTAAATAATTATGAGTTATTATTATTGTTGTTAGTGTTATTATTATTGTAATTATTATTTTTACAATTAATTAGCTAGGAGCATTATAAATATTATATTTCTTAGTCTCTAAAGACTTTAGTGATTTGTTTGGTTGGCTTCTAAGTTCACTGGTCTCGTTTTGAATATTATTCTTAGCAATAGTATGCTAGACTCTGCTAGCTACTATTACCACTGTAATTCTTAATACTACTTCAGGCTGTGAAGGAGGATTTGAGTATCTTGTTGGCGGCAAATACTCTGAAGACTTCGGCATGGTCGAAGAAAGTTGTAACCCTTACAAAAACTTTGATGATGACTGCAACGAAAAGGCCAGGAAGAAATGCAAGAAATATTATTTCACCAACTACGAATACATTGGTGGCTACTACGGAGGGTTGGTCGTCCTTCGGTTGAATTGCTTTTGCTGAATTTTAACGAACTTTTGTCGCCTTGGAAAGGGATAATATTAATAATCATTAATGATCATTAACAATCATTGATATCGTTGCGGTTATGAATTTATGGCTGTGAATTTTCGGTGATGAATTTTTGATTATGAATTAACATTAATATTGATAATAATTTTAAGGTAATAATTAATATAAAAACGTTTAAAAATGTTTTCCATCTTAACAGGTGTAGCGAGGAGGCAATGAGGTTAGCCTTGTACAAGTACGGACCGATCGTAACTGGAATCTTGGACCCAGAAGACTTTGTGACCTACCATGGCGGAATCTTCCATCACACAAGTAAGTCACCAGTTGCTCTAAACCACAATTACAGACGCAGTCGTTATGTGATTACAATTTCACAAGATCTCTGAAAATCTTCGTTGCTTAAATGACCATTGTAACTCGATGACCATATAATGGGTGATGTTCTGAAGATGGCTAACGTAGGGTAATAACCGACAGGGACGCCCGCCTGATCAAACGGGTGTGACCCAGCCCCCGTAAGAGAACTAAGGAGTGCGGGCCGAAACGTTCGGTGACGGGGGCACTCCTCTGATGATTCCCTGTCGGTGCGCTCCATGGTAGGAGTTTCTTAGTACTTAGTACTGTCACGCCGGTAGCTTGGAGCTCACCGTTACGATTTCCTTTGATATAACCTGTTATAACATGTTAGTACAAATGTTTATTATTTGAAATAACAAGTTATAACATGTTAATAAACATGCTTCTTAAAGTAAGGTCGGAGCTTTAGATCGAATCGCGCGCCCGATTCCCACGATAATCGCGATCGTTACCAAGATTCGTTTTCTTAGTTAGCAATGTGTTGGAACCAGGCTCAATATCGGCGGTTTGTGCCCCCGCATGATTAAGCCATGCTTAAGCCGCTAACGGTTAAGACTTCCGCCTCTCACGATGGCAGCACGGGTTCGAAACCCGTTACGGGAGCACCGTCCTAATCATGTAGCTATGCAACGGACGTTCAAAAAGTTTTAAAAGAATTGCCGGCAGTTTTTTGAAGAGTTGGAGTTTTTGGGTTGTCGAGGTTGAAAGTTGTAGGTCGAATTAATCGTTTGTGCCTGTCGAACAAAGGTTTTCATTATTAGTTGGATTGTCTTCAGTCAATTTATAAATACGAACCTGTTAAGTCAAAGCTAAATGCTTCAACTACTTTTCTCAAAATATTGATGTCTTAAATTTTCTCTCGCAGGTAATTCTTCGAACTTCGATCCGTATGCTCCGGTCTCCCATGCCGTGGTGTTTATTGGGTACGGCGTGGACAAAGCCACCAACACCAAGTATTGGATTGGTAAGAACTCCTGGGACACCGACTGGGGCGAGCAGGGTTTTTTCAGGATTCGTAGAGGAAACAATGAATGTAACACCGAAAGTGCAGCTTTCCACTCTTTTCCCATCTTCTAATTGAGACACAAGTTGACAATTTTGCCGAAAATCTGAAGAATTATGAATATCTTCAAGTTGAATCTTAGCTTCAAAACGTTCATAATAAACCGCCTAATAAACTTTAATATCTGAATTTATTGTTACTCGGTAAAGCATTATCACTAAAAATCAAATGTGTTGTATGTGTGGCATTTCATTCCGTTCTTTCATTGCAAATTAAAAGAAAGAATAAATAATTTTGAGTTGAAAATATGTTTTGTGGCGCTGGATATAATATCTAATTGAGACCTAGGACTTGGACGTTCAACCTCAAATCGTTAACTGCGTAAAGATTTTCAAAAGTATTATTAGCCCCGAAGGCCTTGGAACAAGCTCGTTTTCCAAATAACAACAGCTAACTACGATTTCACGATATATTTATTTTTATTTTAATACCGGGAAATGCGCGAACGCAACTCCCTAAACTCAAAAAATGTGCGCCCGAGTTACCCACATTTGGGGTAATCGCAGGTTTCAGCCAGTCCAGAGTGCAATGGACGAGCCTCAGCCTGGGTGAAACGCCTTCTTGATCGCGTCTTCACCTGCGCCAGGTATGATTTCCAGGTACTCTCACTGCTTATGTCTACCACGGTTTACCTCGGCCAAGGTGTTGAGATTGACAGAGCACAGATGCAGTGAAACCTCCATTTTGAACGACTTGAATGCTTTTTGAAATCTTAGTCTCTGATCACTTGGCATACGACTGAGTGTGAGTGGTCCCACAACATCTAATATTATTATTATTTTTGAATTTACTTTTAGAGCAGGGAAATGCGCGTACGCACTCCCCCAAACTCAAAAATTGTGCGTCCGACTTGCCCCCTTAAGGGCAATCGCAGGTCTCAACCGACCCAGGGTGCAATGGGCCGGCCTCCACCTGGGAATTCCGCCTTTTTGATCGCGGAGTTCCTACGCCAAGTAAGTATGATTTCCTGTGGCGCTTTCCCACTTTTGTAAGTTTTTGGCCAAAATGAGCGGTGGTGTTTCTTTGGGCACGTGGAACACGTTAAATCAACACAACATCTGACATCGGCATCTTGGATTTTGCTGAAATTTGGCACGGTTGTTAACCTGGATGAGTAAGTTAAAAATAAATAAAATTTTAGACTTTTTAGTCAATCGATGTCAGAAATATGGATCGTTGAACTTTGACCGAATGCCATCAACTCGCGATGATTGAGAAGCTGTAAGTTTGGTTCTAGAGCACCTAGAAGGGTAATATTTACATCAATTTATTTACATGTAAATGTTTTTTAAATTGTAAGTATGTAAACACCTACAAATGCAATTTAGAAATTGCTAATTAAGGAAACGATCAAACTTGAATAATAGTTCAAATTCACCAAAAACATTTCATCAAAATTATCACGATTATTATTGAGCGGGCGAACAATGAGAAACTTTAAAAAATTCGTCAGAAAGGAATTCGGAAAGGTGTCTAAAAGAAGCTCTAAAACTTTGGGGAAATCTGGTAGAAAGAGTCATCCCTATATTGACCATGTGACTTCGGTCTTGAGGGAGGCAAGGCAAGGCAAGGCCGACCCCTTTGAAGACTGGGTTTGAAGACATAAGGTTGCGCCTCCCTTAGACGTCCCAGAGGCCTAAATGCCTAAATTTAAATCTGAGAGAATTGATATTCATCACGAACCTAATTCTAATATTATGTAAAGTCAATATTGAAAACTTAACATGTAGGTTGAATATCTGACTCTGCGCATGGACTGTTTTTCCATTATGTTTATTTGTTAATAAATTTGTTTATGTTAATAAATTTGTTTATGTTGATAAATTTGCAGGCTCTGTTTTTAAAAATACGTCTATTCTTGTATTTCTAAATATTGAATTTAATTTCTTATCTGACTATTTCACCATTATTCTTAATGAGTAGTTTAAATACCTACAAAGCCTCCACTTAACTTAATCAAAATGGATTGTACTTGCACAATTGAAAGTCTCTTGTCTCATTAACATTCCATTGAAGCTCAAACAATTTCGTAACCTCAAACATTTTGACATGGAACTGCTTACAACCGTTTTGAGCGGTTCTTATCCATTTTATTGCGCAACATAATTGTTATTCAGTTAACTAAGCAACCGACTCCACCCATTCTTTTGATGCAAACGCGTCAAAACCCATGGCAGAGGTCACATGCTCGTTAATTATATGCAGGCGACCTTAATGTAATTAGCATTTGAAACAAAGCTTTTCATTCGTCGGTTATCATTAGTATGTTAATTGTCATGTGACTGCGTTTATTAAGAGGCAGGACGCATGATTCTCTTCAGAATCTGGTCGAAACTCTGCCATGTTCAAAGGATCGGTCCTTCTTCTTTTCGGGCTGTGCTTCTTGGCCGCCAAGGCCGATCTTCCAGTGAGTTGCATGTATGAGGATATCAGAGGAAGTTGGACTTTCTACATCGGAGAAGGAGGCAATAATGAGACGTTGAAATGCGCCTTCATGAGTTGGTGGAATTGAGTTTTTAATGTGATTAATGTGATTAAATGCCAGATAGGATTAATCAAGTGTAAGACATGAATGTTCAGCTTGTCAGCATTGCGCAAGTTTTTTATAAGTTCACGTAATATTTCGATATTTGCATATGATGCAAAGTTATTTATATCGTTGTAACTTTATTCAACAAATTTGAAACAATTTTATCCTCTTGAGATGACGTTAATTTGATTTATAAATTTAAAACATTAATTATAATTAAAATGATTAAATATAATTTTGTTTACAAAATTTAATTTAATCATCACATTTAATTATCAGCAACAGTTTCAACCTACAAGTTGGAGCTGAAGTATCCAAATGTAGTTGTGGACATGTTTGGAAATGAAGGAACGTGGACTATGATCAAAGATCAGGTTAAGAATAGTTTTCATCCCATTTCATTGTATTTCTTCAATGTTTGTGTTGACTATTAACAATGTTGTGACTCAAGCGTTAGCCCTTAACAATTCATTTAAATGATATTAATTACTCATTCAAATATTCCTCACATTCAAAGGGATTCGAGGTGGTCATCCATGGCAGAAAGTTCTTTGCCTTCTCCCAGTACGAAGAAAAGAGAAGCATCTGTAATGAGACGATGCACGGCTGGAGCCACGACATCATGGGCAGGGACTGGTCCTGTTACTACGGAGAGAAGGATGGATCGAAGAATGCCCTTCCTCGTCACCAATATTCTGAGAATTGGTTGGTTTTACTTCTTGAGGTTTCAATCATATTTCATAAGTTGTCTAATCTTGTTTCGTTATTCCTGATCATTTCATATCATGGCCAAAATAGATTTATGATAAGCAAAAAGATTTGTTGAAGCTGTTGAAGTAGGACTGTTCATAGATCTTATTGTTAACAACAAACTTAGCTCGTGAAGCAAAATTACTTGATCAAAGGGGAATAACTTGAATAAACCATTATGGTTATTCTGCTTAAAATTATAGAAAATACGGAACATTAGACTTTATTTTTGACAAAAGCAGAAAGTGAAAGTATAACCAGCCCTCAACGATCAACTTCTGTAACAGCAACATTGACTTATGACTTTTAGCTGTTTCAACATATTTTAAATTGATTTATTAATTAAACCAACTCAGGCAGAACTCTAACACTATTTTCAGCTTCATAACAATCATTATGTTAAATCTCTGCCTATAACATAAAGTACAATATGTTTATAATTGTAAAATCTTGTAGTTAAGCGGAATGTCGGCGCGAAATCAAGACAGTTGAGCATCAGCATATTGAGCCATTCTATTCACTTTAACAACTTTTCAGGCCTGAGAATGAAGAAGAGGACGATCATCATATGATGTACAAGTCGACGAGTCCCTCATCGAAAGGATCAACTCAGACAACAACATCTTGTGGTACGCCAAGAAATACGAACAGTTCGAGAAGATGACTGTTGCTCAGATGAACATCCTTATGGGTCAGAAGCCTAGGAGGAGGTATGGAGCTACGTTTTTACTTTTCGACTTTCCACTTGGATTTTATAATTATGTTATGATTTATAATTGCATTTTTTTTTTCTTACTTTGGATTTTTTTAACAGTTTTTAGTAATGTTGGACTAATTTTAAACAATTCTCGCTTTTAGTAGACCCGTGGAACCAATTGTAGCTAGTCAGGAGCTGAAGAACATGGCGAACGAACTTCCGGAGAATTTTGATTGGAGGAGCGTCGATGGGGTGAATTACATCTCTCCAGTGAGACAACAAGGTGAGCAACATAGTTACAGCAACATATCAACACTTCGAGAAATCTGACTTTCCTCGAATAAACCCGTGACAAATGACATTCCAGCGCACATCATTCATTCGACTTGCATGAATTATTACTAAATAAGGTTATTTCGTAAACACGACAGGTCAGTGCGGAAGTTGCTATGCTTTTGCCTCCACGGCCATGAACGAGGCACGCCTGAACATCGCCACGGGGGGCAAAATCAATGTGACCCTTTCACCTCAGGATCTTCTTGATTGCAGCGATTACACACAAGGTCAGTGCTTTTGGGTTGATGAGGTACTTCATCGATAAGAGAATCGTCCTGCAATGCCCTTGGCGAAATTAGAGTTACTTGAAAAGTAATTTCCCAGAAACACGGACTGCATACCCTGAAGTAATTCTGTTGGTGCCTCAAAAATTTAACCGTTTCTGGTCTTATTACCAGGGATGTCATTTAGCTCCACTCCTGATTATTATCTCAATATTGAAGCATGAAAGCTAACCAAAATAGATAGATCAGTTGATTTTGGAAAAATTTTGGGAAGGGTAGGGCAGATGTTTGTCCACTCGCCCCCCAGAAATAGCTGAAATGCCTTCCTTGCCCCATTACTATTTGTAATACTAATATTTGCTTGTTCATTCATACATTCATACTTGTCACAGGCTGTAGTGGTGGTTTTGATTACCTTGCTGCTGGCAAATATGCCGAAGACTTTGGCATGATCGAAGAAAGCTGTAATCCCTACAAGGCCCGCGATCGTGCCTGTGGTACTGAGAAGAGGAACAAATGTAAGAAGTATTACTTCACCAACTACGAATATATCGGAGGATTCTATGGAGGGTTTGTTTTCCTTTGTCTGGGTTAAAATCGATAAAAATTATTACCTATTAGTATAAATTTTGCAATTGTAACATTTTTATTAACAAAATCATTTTTTTATTATTTGTTATATCTTATTTTAGGGTTTTAGGTTTTCAAGTACATTTAGTGTAATTGCTCCTATTTATTTCTTATTAGCAGTATTGTAATTGATTAATAGCACCAGTTTAGGATAATCATTCGACAGTGTTATTACCTTGCAAGAGCAAGTGACGACATTAGAGAATTGAACAAATTACTTTTTCTTTCTGACAGTTGTAGCGAGGAAGCAATGAGATTAGCCGTGTTCAAACACGGTCCAATCACAGTCGGAGTCCAAGTTCCAGCTGGTCTGAGGAACTACGGCGGAGGAATCTACCACAGGACAGGTAAGTCGTCAGACTCTTTTCAGAGTAAACTGGCCGCAGTAAATCTTTAATCTTAAATTGCAGTTTAATTCAATTAAAAGTAATTCTTATGGCTTTCTAATAAACATTATTGTTTCGCAGACTTGGATTCAAACTACAACCCATACCAAGTAACCGGTCATGCCGTGCTGATTGTTGGATACGGCGTTGAAGAATCTACAAACACCAAGTACTGGATCGTCAAGAATAGCTGGGGCGAGAAATGGGGAGAGCAGGGCTACTTCAGAATTCGTAGGGGAACCAACGAATGTCACATCGAAAGTGCAGCTTTCCAGACTTTTCCAATGTTTTAAAAGGGACTATTGAAGAGTGTTTACCTAGGCTTTAATTTAAAATGTACATTATATCTGTTGATATCGAACGTAACAATAAAACGTGACTTCGTAATAATCATGTGATTTACGAATGGTAATATCAAGCTAAGGTCTGCAATTATTCTGTTGGGTAGCTGCACTTTACAAATCTATTAATGGATTGACATAGTGCGAAGGATTATTTTTATTGAAACTTTGTCGCTTCAAGGTGGTTAAACATTGAAGGGGCTATTACATTTTTATAAATTATATAAGTAATCGTTGCCCCATCATACAAAAAACGGAAATTTAATAGTTTAGATAGATTTAGGAATTTTAATTTGGAGATTCTTCGTTGATTTTTAAATTCATCGTTATTATATTCCTTGTAAGTACAAGGAAACTCGAAATAAAGTTAGTCTCTATTGAGTTTCTGGTAATTTACTAAAAATTCTAACTCATAGAAATTCGATTTCCTTGAGGATATTAATTAAAAATTATACGGGGCTTGAAAAAAATCAACTTCGGAGGAAAACAACGCCAAGAATAAATTGAGCCTTCGAAATCAAAATATCATCTTCGGTGCTGGTCCGGTCGTGTAACTGATAAAAGAATATTTCCCAGCCGAGTACATTTTACTTAATTAGTTGCAACAGTGGAATCCAATACGAAGGACATGGAATCATCCTATTGTTTGATTGTATTGAGTTGTCTGGTGCTGATGTCAAGGGAAGTTGTTCGAGAAATTCACTAACATGGAGACGATATTGTCGGGGTGGCTGATTAAATCACCTCCGGAGAGGAGGCCTTGGAATATTATAAAACAGGTTTGACAGTTTAAAGTTTTTAATTCAAAGAACTCTACAAGTGATTAAAGGGGTGTGTGGGAGATATATTCATAATTTCAAATTCAATTAGCATTTTCACTTAAACTTCTTGATTTACCCTGCGTTGAACAGCATTAAAGTGAAGTTAATTGCTGATTAAAAATCTTTAAATAGTTGAAACAGAAAGTTTCAACAAGATGATTTAATTAACAAATTTTAAAAAAATCTTAAAACTTAATTCTATTTTAAAAAACCTCTGAGATTGCTGTAATGCAATAATGTCAACAAATGATAATCAAGTAATAAAAATCAATGAAGCCTACATGCAAGGCTACACTTAAGTAAAGCTCTAATTTCTCCTGACCTCTTTAAGCACTGGAAGAAGCGATTCTTCATCCTGTGCCAGCTGTTCACTTCCAGTCACAAGACCGACCGCCTCCAACTGGCCCTGGAGTACTTCGACTCCGAGAACAAGTGCTGCAAGAAGGGGAGGATTGACCTTGAAAACTGTGATGACATTCAGTCGGGACTCAGGTGTCCCCCGTACGATCACGTCTTTTCCATGAGGACGAAACATCGGGGCCAACTGAGGATCTACTACCTGGCTGCCGAGTCCTTCGAGGAGATGGACAGGTGGGTGCAGAGTCTCTGCACTGTACTCAATCACAGACCGGGTTGGTTTTAAGCGAACGGTGTTGTTGTTGCTGTTGCTATAATGTTGAAGTTGTTGTTGATGTTGTATTGGTGAAGTTGAGCTGACGGAGTTGCAATGTCATTGCTATTGTTTTGTTGCACGACATCGTACGATGATGTCAGGAAACTAGATTAATTTGCACTAAGTAATCACCTTTGCCAGTTTTACGTCTGAATTATTGGCATTTCTGAAGATTTCATTGCTAAAAATCTAACAGTCTATAAAATTAACGATAAAATTATTTGTATTTTAAAAGTAATCATATTTTTGTTTTGAAAATTTGATTATTTTAAACGTTTGCATATTTGCTTGAAACACTTCAGCCTCACAATGTCCGAGACAGATGCCGGCCATTTCCGGCTATGACCTCGTCGCTTACTCGGCCGAAAGATCGAGGAGGGGGCGCGACCCTTTCTCCTCCAGGAGGGCGACTTTCCACTGCCCTCGCACCAATTGCCGACCTCCGGGGTCTCGAGAGCAAATACGGAACAACTCTTCGGACGTGGGTCTCTGTTCAAACGACACCCAAAGTTCCTTTTTGGACTCCGTGGGTTCGTTCAACTTCCCCCCGAGCAAGCCCTCGTCGGACTGCTACATCCCCCTGGGGGAGTGTTACAGCGGACCGAGGAAGGAGAAACTGAGGACCGCCTCGGACGAGGATTTCTTCTCTTCTGGTCGCTATGGTTCACTGAGGAGGAGAGAGAGGAATGCCCCGAGCACTTTCGAGCGGAGCAGCATCAAACACGCTCGTGAAAGTCGCAGCTACTCCAACCTGTCGGCAGATTACGTCAAGACGTCGTCGAGCGTCCGCCGGGAGAGACCCCCTTGTCGACCTCGAACGGCCGGCAGGCCTCCGACGATCTCCGGCACCAGGCCCCGGGCCGCTCGGCCTCCTTCCAGGGCCACCGATTCGTCGCGTCTAGTGCCCGGAAGGATGCACGCCACGAAGACGGTTTTCCTCAACAACTCGTTCGCCTCCTCGCGGCCTTTCTTGGAATCGGAAAGGAATCCGTACATGAACTCTTTGTGGGAGAGAAATTTCAGGACAGGTGTTGTTGATGATGATCTTGGTGGTGTTGTTGATGATGATCATGGTGATGTTGTTGATGGTGCAGTAAGTTATGGTGTAATTTTGTGGTGTTGTACAGAAATACAATACTTTGAACGTTACTGGGGACTTTATCTTAATTTACTTGTTGTTTTCGAAAAATTCATCGTTATTATTATTGTTGTTGCTGTTGCTATGATTATTATTATTATTGTTGTTATTATTATTATTGTTATTATTTTAAATGACCATAAAATAATTATGAACAATTAGATTGTCACTAAGACTCTGCATTAACATATTAATAGGTCAATTATCATAATCTATGCAGTGCCCCTCCACCCAAGGCAGAGCTTCGAGGCCCAAAGGAATCCCAGGTGGTACGAGAGGAGGTAAGTTCGAAAGCTTAACCTCTGACTTTTAAACTTTGCTAGAGTTCGTGACCCGAGCTGTTTACTCAGTGTATTATTGGTTGTTTGAAGTCATCAGTCAATGATTATTAGTTGATGATGATGATGATGATGATGATTGATTATGATGATGATGACGACGATGGTGGTGATGATGATGAAAATGATGACGACGATGGTGGTGATGATGATGATGATTCTTTACCCTATTCTGGGCAATTAACAAAATAGTCAAATGAAGTTGGAACGAAACAGATTTGGTGCTGCCATGGGGGATCTGAAGGCTTCAACGAGCCTTGGTGAGGGGGGTGCTTTGGAAGTCATCGACACGTGCACCTGGCAGAGGTGCTCGTGGTGCTATATAGACCAATTAACTGATTACAATCACTGTCTCTCTGGAAGGGCTGCCTGTATTGTTAATGAGCTGTTATTAATATTGTTGTTGTTGTTGTTTTTATCAATATTGTTGCTATTATTATTGTTGTTATTATTATTATTGTTATTATTGGTGTTATTATTATTATAATTGTTTGTCAATGTGATTCATTTACAAAACTTAAATGCACTGATGGACTGACTGTATTTTAAAAAGAAAAGAATAATGAGTACTTTGTCATGAGATCCAGTTGTTGTCTGTATTATTGTTATTGTTATTATTATTATTACTATTTTCACCATTATAATTATTTACTTGCTTCCATCTGATTGGTTTATTGAATAGTTGGCCGTTTGATCAATGATTGATTGATTGATTGATTGATTGATTGATTCATGGTGTGCATTGTTTGGTCAACTGATTCCTTGTTGGTTGATTGATTAATTGACTGTTTGATTGATCGACTAGTTGACTGATTCACTTATTGATTGATTGATTGATTTATTCACTTACAGAGGTGAGGTCCAACTGCCGATGAAGAATTACAACAAATTGTTTGTGTCTGACAGTTCCTGCGACGAAGGTGACGACGAGACGTCGCCGTCAACTTTCAACGAGGTTTGCTATTATCAATCAACTATTATTATTATTATTGTTATTATTATTACAGTTATTATTATTATTATTATTGCTGTTATTATTATTATTATTATTATAATTATTATTATTATTTTGTATTGCAGTTTGATTTACTAGCTTCAATACTGTTGTTGTTAACTTGTTAATAATCTCACGAAACGTTGTTTCAATCTGAGATGATTTTTCTGGTTTTCATTTTTATTTCAGAAAAAAATTATAATTATAAAAATTATATTGTCCCATTTACTTATCTTTATCTTTATCTGTAATACTTAAAATAAATAAATTTTAAGCTCACTTCTACTATGATAAGCCTCCTTATCCTCATCATCGTCGTTAACAGTATCCCTCTTCCTACATGAACAACAGCAGACGACAACCTGTCGTCCAGCATCGTCACCAGCCTCCCTCTCGTCCCCATCAGCAACCCCCTCGCCACCACACCTCCCTCCACTATCTCGACCTTGACCTGGATTCGTGCTGCCTAGACGACGGCGATCGCAACGAAGCACGCAAGCAACTCGAAAATCAGCAGCAACTCCACGGGAGGAGTAGGAGGGCTTCGAGGTCGGCCCGGGACGTGACCCAGTACTGCCAGATCGACTTCTGCAAGACAAAAGGCCTTCAAGAAACGCGGATCGACGTGGAGAGCGAGCGGAAGAACAGCGATCGCTCTGTGGAAAACAACGCACCGACCTCGTTCTTTTAGTGCCACCCCATTGGCCGACCTGGATTTCGTTTTACCGACGAGAAGAGAAGGGACGGACGATGGCGCAGGACGGCTGTGACTTTCGAGCCGAATTTCCATCCGATGCCCGAACGCATCTGTCGTCGTCATGGTTTGTCTTTCCATCTATTTCAGAAGGCGCTTGATTGCAACAGAGTCTTTAAAATCCTCCACTTTTCAAGTTCTTGTTTTGACTGTCCACCGCCTTTTCCAGCTGTCCCTCTGCCTCTGCCGCCCTGTCGACTCTGGTTTCCACTCGTTTTAAATTCGTGTACATATGGACGTAAGGTTGCATGCAAAGGAATGTTTCTGATCGGAACATTCCCAATTGCTTGCAGTGTCCGATAACTCGCGTTGTCTGAAACTGACAGTTACGGCCATCGTCGTCGTCGTCGCAGTCATCACCATGACGGTCTTTATCTTCTTCTGCTCTTGCAAGAGTAATTCCTTCAAATTTGTTAACAAACGTCATTGCATCTATACTTATAAATATTAATGAGTTGTTATTATTATTATTATTATTATTATTTGTAAGTTAATTAGATGTTAACGATCATTATTTGTCTTCATTCGTATTATTCTGATTCTCTTACGAGACCTTGCAGGCTTTACACATTTACGATCGTCAGTATTTTTGAAGTAATTCCTTTTCTGATTGCACTCTCAAATCAAGCAGTCTCCATTCGTTCGCGACTTCGTCGAGGAGACTTCGGAAGTCGTCTGCTGTTTTTTGCCGACGATCTTTTCCGACGGACACGGGGAGGTGCTCGGCCGTCCGACGCTCCGTCGGCCGGATCCCCGTCGTCGTTATCGTAAACAACCTATCGCAGCCCGCCTTCCAACTGCTGATGCGGCCGTCATATCACCTGGCGCTCTCGTTACTCTGCTTGCCGTCGTCGTTAACGTTATTGACATTATTAAGTAGGTGTTTACCTAATTAAATCGTTAATATTAAATAGGCGATTAGTTATTCGCGAACTTCTAATCTCGTTCAACTTCGTTCGGCTTCACTCTCCTTGACTAGATGCTGTAATCGTTATCACGTTATCATCATCGTTGTTATCATCATCGTCGTCGTCGTCATCGTTGTTATCATCATCATCATCATCATCGTCATCGTTGTTATCATCATCATCATCGTCGTCGTCATTAATATTAGTAGTAGTAGTGGTAGTGGCGGTATTTAAGATGATCTGATGTCAGAAATGTCCCCTATTTCATTTTGAAGTAAAGTTTGTTGGGAACTTTGAAAACATCATTCATGATGATGATGATGATGATGATGATGATGATGATGATGATGATGATGATGATGACGATGATGATGATGATGTTGTTGATAATGTTGTTGATGATGATGATGATGACGATGACGATGATGATGTTGTTGATGATGATGATGTCGCATTTCAACTTGAACTTTTAATGATCATTCGTGGATTTATTCATTCATTCCAATTTTATATGCAGCCGTAGCAGCATAGCTGGCGCTCGTTAGCATAAATTATGTTGATCGCGTTCGAAAGGTTACCTTTAGCTCTGAGATCATCGCTGAGACTCCCATTGGTGAGTCGTTGTCGCAGGCTCGATGTCATTGGCCGACACGTTAGGAACAATTGATGAATATTTATGAGTATTTATGTTTACGTTTAGGTTGTTCACGTTTCGTCGTTGGATTCGTTCGCACGGCTCAACTTGAACGCCCATCTGATGACCTCTGTTGCACTTGAAGGTGACTGTATGAACATCATCATCATCATCATCATCATCATCATTATCATTATTATTATTATCATTATTTTATTACTGTTGTTGTTATTGTTATGGTTATTATTGTTGTTATTAATTTTTATTATTATTGTTATTATCATCATCGTTATTATTATTTATTTGTCATTAATTGTCATTAATGTCATTGATTGGATTTGTTGATGACATTATTAATTTTTTATATTGTTTGTCAACATCTCTGCTGATATTTTTCTTTCTTCTTCTTATTGTTGTTGATGATGATGCATACATACATTATCAGTTCATTGCATGACATTTCATCGCAACAGCACAAACATTTCACTTTGCTGTTGTTGTTGTTGTTGTTTTGTTTTGTTTTGTTTCCATGTCAATGAGCATCTTCATTCAGACCATCTGATGACAGTTGGTAATGCTCCTCCAGGTACCAAAGTATGGTGTCAACTCTTACTTCATGTTCGATGGTGATGGTGGTGTTGAAGATGACGATGATGACTATTATGATTATGGTAATGATAATGATGATGACGATGATGATCATGATCATGATGATGATAGTATGACATTACCTCTGGTCATAATAGTGATCATATTTGCGATCACCTCAAAGTTAGGTTTGTTTGATGCGAACCAAAGTTCAGCGTTTGTTTGTTGAAATACAATTAAAATACAATTGAAATACAATCTCGCATTGGGTTTTGGTGCAGTTTAACGATATTGGAATTGTTGTCATCGTGATTTTTTTTTTCCAAGGATTTTTACAAATGTATTTCTCCCTTTGTTAATTACCATAATTATGACGTAAAATATATTTTATATGTATGTATTACATATTTTACATCATAATGTTTTATGATGTAAATATTTACATGATATGTAATAATCAATTAATTATGATATTAAAGCTCATTCCCTCAATTTCATTCCCTCGATCGGCGTCTGCCGGCTGTGGTCGAAAAGGGTAAACGACTCGGATGACCTTCGACTCGTCTGCAGCTATCGTTGTTGTTGTTGTTGTTGTTTTGTGGAGATGATTGCAATAGTAATGCATCATTATCATAATTAATACGACGAGTTGTTGCTGTTGGTTCCAAACTCTGCACGATGCAAGGAAGTGGCATCATTCGTGTTGCACATCGTGTCGTCTGCAACGGCCCGCCCTTTTCGTGCGATGCTCCCTAGACGATCGACGGGTGTCAGATGAGTTTCGTTTGCTTTTCTGTCATTTTTTTATTCAAGTTCAGTTTTTTATTTTAATGTCGAGCGCGTTTCTATTGTTATTAATGTTGGCGAGTTATTATTATTATCATCATCATTATTATTGTTGTTATTGTTATTATTTTTATTATTATTGTTATTATTATTATTATTATTATTATTATTGCTGTTGTTGCACACTACGAGTTATTTTCGACCTGCTCACAGTATTATCGAGACTTAGAAGCTGTGCTCGGTGTTGTCGGTTTTCCTCCTCTCCATCATAATCACCATTGCGTTCAACATCTTTTGAGTTTTAAAAGCGAGCAAGAAGCGTTTGTTTAAATTTTGAATTTGAATCCGTTTCTATTCAGCATCGCGTTTCTATTTTTTCTATTCAAGGTAACTCTTTGGAGTTCCAGGGATGGTCTGCCCGGGGGCTATCTAAGGATAGCTAGCAATGGAATAATGAGATTAGCTTACTCTCCTGAGTGACTGATTGATGCTTAGTAATTGTAAGTAATTGTAATAAGTAGTCTGGAATCCAAGGTGAACCCCTCTTGGCTTGTTGGATGGGTTGGTTGGAAGATTATTTCGGGAAGAAGAAGACTGGCAGAAGCTAGTCCACATGCGGCGGCTTTTGTCAATTCTGCAGAGATTTCCAGGGTTACGATGTAGGAGTATGATTAGTGGTAGGATTAAGGATGAATTTAAGTGCAAAATGTCGCTGCTTGTGACTTGGCTTTTACCCGTCACTTTATCAACAATTGTTAGATGGTACTTTCGCCTCCCTAAGGATGGTTAATTAATTTAGAAACATTTTTAAAGCTTAAATTGGTATCACTTTCCTTTTGTGATGTAATTGGCTCAAATAAAATCATAAAGAGGACTTTTATTTACTTTTTGTTTAAATTAAGTTAGGATATAAAATCACAAAATTTTAAAGCATATTTATTTAAATAATATAAAATTTTGTTTGTTTTTTTTTTATAATTGATAAAGTAGTGACATCTATTTCTGTATTTACTTTTCGAAAATTAATTGTATCGCTAAAGAAAAATGGATGGTAATGAGTTTATATTTTAAGTGTTTTTGCGCGTTACGTGCTCAACCGGTTTTAAAATCTAGTTATCAGATTGAAACATTGAAACTTGTTCATAAAAATAAAAATCAATTGAATAATCGACTGGTTTAATCGGTTGGATTTGACTTGCGAATGAAAATCCCAGAGGAATTGGATTAATGCGGATTCGAAATTAATAATAAGAGGGATCACATCCTTAGGAGTTTTGATTATTGAACAAATCTACGACTGCCGGCACATTGCCGTTTTAATTGTTTTCCATGGAATATAAAAGTGATCAAATACAAGTTTCATTGATTCAACAAAAAAAATTGGATTGTTCTTGTAAGTAACCGTGACGAGTGACACGAGAAAATGCATACTTTTCTAGATCTTGAACTTGGATTAGACTCTGAAACAGTCAATAAAAGCCAAGGCAGCCAGCCAATCCGAAGGAACATCTCCCTCAAACTCAAGCAGAGCAGCGGTGCCCCTAACGACTGTCAAAAGTCTGCCAAACGAGAGAAGGCCTCGTCCAAAACTTCTGCCAGAGGATCGAAGAATGACGTCGGAGATGGTGGCGGTTCGAGTTTTAATTTCTGATGGAGATTTGAAAAATGTGCCTTTGCAATATAATGTTAATAACTTTTATTAATCTGACATTTCCCTAAAATTAGCCTGTTCCATCAGTAATTCGAAGGAACTTCTGTTCATAATCAGTAAACTCTGCTTGTAATTTTTAATACCGATCTTAATTACTGATCCAAATAATGGGTGTTGTTTATAAAATTCAAATATACAATATTTTTGAGGAGCTATCAACAACTACGACATTGCACAGTGTTGTCGTTGTTGAAAAACTACAACATTGCACATTGTTGTTGTTGTTGTTGAAAGTATTTTTCCTTGCCTTATTAATTCAAGGATCTTTTCCGTCTAACTAAAAAGCAACTGAGTAAACCCGTCTCTGTCGATCGCAGGCGGTTCCCACGGCAACAGATCCAGCCTGCCGTCGTCGAGGTCTGCCAACTACGTCGAGAGCATCCTCAAGTCAAAGTTCTTGAAGGTCGACAACAAGGTCGGGGAATACTTTTTATTGTGTCGATGATTACAGGTTCAACGTCACTGCTGTAAACGTCGTTGACATCATCATCAGAACCTTCACCTTGGCAGGTGCCAATGATGCCTCACTTTCATTGCAGTCATCATCGTCTTCCTCCTTCTTGGTCACAAATCTTTCCTCCTTTCAAACTGAACTTCGGCTGATTTTAAGCTCCACGATTTCAGAATTGTTTTTTTTACTTTTGTAAAAAAATTGAAGGAGATTTGTACCTTCAAATCAGTGGGCGACTTCCGTGGAATAGAACACGACGACGACGTTCGTCTGCCCGCTTTGTAAGCTTTAGCTAATCAACTGTGAAGTTGTGAGTGAGCAGCCTGGAAATGATTTGTCAGGATTCGAGCGAGTTTGAAGCACTCGCTCTCGAGAACCTCGTTCCTGTTTTCCAGGATGCATTGTAACTTTGATGCATTGTAACTTCGATGCATGGTTCCCAGATGCACGTGACGGACGGCAGTACGGATGTCGTCACTTTTATGACTGATTGTTTAAATTTCAACAAAGCAGCATTAGTATGGCTAACAACAACAATAACAACAACGATGATAACATTATTATTAATAATAATAAATCGAAACGTAAACGATAAAAATCACATCCAAACAGATGAACGTGGTTGGCGAAAAGGTCGCTGACCCGCTGATTCACACCTGCCAGATTTGCCTCCTGCCGATCCTCATCTACGGTCGTCTGGTCGGTCGATGACTGTTCCTGATAATTGTTATCACTGTTATAAATGTTATTCTTATTGCATCATTATTGTCGTGTTATTATTAGCATTTTACATTTATAAGTGCCGTTGTTATTGCAATAACATAATAATAATAGTTGTTGTTATTTCTTGAAGATGCCTTGCAGGCACATTTTCTGCTTCACCTGCGCCAAGAAAACGGAGAAGAATTGTCCTCGGTGAGTGCAAAGTTTCACTTCTCAATCCAAAGGCTGGAGTTGAACTCCCAGCCTCGAGATCGATGCCTCGAGTAATGGACCTTCTAGTAGAGTTTAAGATGGAGACTTTACTTGTTTATATTTGTTTATATATTGCATATATTTCAAATATGATTGTGAATATTAGTGTTATTTTAGATTGGTGATTAGTTCACTCTATTTACATATTAAGTTTACATATTATTTACATACTAGTTTACATATTAAGCTCTCCAGGTTGAGAGTCAAAAGGTCGTCCTAGGCTACCCTGAGGCATGAATTATTATGAAGTCATATTAATTAACCATAATTAGGTCAAGTAATGACCGGAAACCTTGGGTTTATTTCAACCTACAATCGATTGTCTTGACAAACAGATGCAGCGAGAGTGTGGGCAGGATCGAGCAGTCAGCACTGGGCACGGTCTTCGTGTGCACGGTCGGGGGGAGCAAGCATGGGGTCTCAGGCTGCCACAGGACCTACCTATCCCAGAGGGATCTCCAGGCCCACTTCAAGCATCGCCACATGAACCAGAGATCGACCTCCCAACAACATCAACAACAACAACAACAACAATTAGTTGCCTCTCAGGACCAATTGCAACAGCAACGTGCGGTCCTCCTCGGACCCAACGTCATGCATCCTCCCCCCTCTGTGGATTACCTCGGGCAGCTTCCCCCCTCCTCCGTGCAGTACGTGGCTCCTCCTCCCATCTACCTGAGCAGGCCCCCCCAGCAGCAAATGATGATGGCCGGGCCTCCGCAGGGCGGTCACGTGATCAGCGTGCCGCAGCAGGTCATGATGATGCAGCAACAACAACAACAACAGCAACAGAATTCCGATCTCAGGATGAACGTCTCGACGACTCCACAGCAACAACAGCAGAACATCATGGTGATGACACCCCGCAGCACCAACCTCATCACCGTGCCCATCCAGGACGACCGTTCCCTCCAGCAGTTCCAGACAGAACTCCAGCAACAAGCCCACTTCCAGCACAATGCCAACGCCCAGTTTGCCAACAGCCTCGTGCAACATCAGCAACAACAACAACAACAAGTCCATCAGGCACAACAGCAACAACTCCAGGCGTCGCAGACCCAATTCCTGATGGGACAGCCCCAGCTCTTGAACAGACCGCCCATGGTCAACCAGGGACATCTTAGACCCCAGGCAGGTGCAGGGGGCCAGCTTGTAGGCCAGCAGCTCGTCTCCACCCAGATGAACATCCATGCCTTTCAGAGATTCGAGGATTCTGGCCAACATGCCCAGTACATTTCCACCCCTCAGGGGGTTACGACCAGTGCTTGGATTACGAAGAGACCCCCGATGGGTCAGCAAGGCCCCGCGACGGCCGGGCCAAACCAGCAGATTCAATTTTATTGAAGAGACGTTCGCTCGGACGATTCACAACTAACCGTTGCAAACATTCGGTCGATAATTTTTTAAGTTTTTAACAGTTCATTATTATTAATTTGTTATTATTATTATTATTATTATTGTTGTTGTTGTTATTATTATTATTATTATTAATGATGATGTTATTGATATAATATCAATATCAATTATCCTATAATCACAAGCTTATTGTTTATAATATTATTATTATTGTTATTATTGTTGTTATTATTATTATTATTATTATTATTATTATTATTATTATTATTATTATTATTGGCTATTTTATTCGGATGTAAGGAGCCTCACGATCAGTGGNATAATATTATTATTATTGTTATTATTGTTGTTATTATTATTATTATTATTATTATTATTATTATTATTATTATTATTATTATTATTATTGGCTATTTTATTCGGATGTAAGGAGCCTCACGATCAGTGGATCCTCTGAATATTCGAGTGTTTAGCTTAAATACATTTTTGTTATCCTGGTTGGTTGAATAAAAGTATTTCGTGTCCCTGTTAACCTTCAGTTTTCAGTTGATTTTCCTTCCATCTTTTCTGCTGATGATTGTTCGATAATGTTTTCCGGTAATAATCAATCAGTAGTAAGTCAATCGTGTCGAATTTAATTTCAATCAGTTGTTGAGCAAATATCGTCAATATCATAATTTCAATGCCAAGTAACCTTCATAGAAGGAGGTTTTTATGGCTAAGTAAGAACGACTTGTGCATGTCACCATTGCAACTTGTCTTGATCGCTTTGGGGAAGTCTTTGAGCGGTAACGGTAACGGTTTTATTCAGTTTTGTAAAGATGTTTATGTTTACACTCATTAACATTAGAATTATAATGCATTACAATTCGTGTCTTAATTAGAATTTATATTACAATTGTAATGTATTATAATTCGTGTTAATGAATATTAATGCTGCTCCGGCATTGGTGGGCGTTGTTCCCTTGTCCAGCCCACTGTAGGTCATTATGCGTGAAATTGACATTTCAACTTGTCACAGGCATGCAGGTCGGCCGAATGGGTTACGTTCCTGCATGCGGCGGTAATGGCAACAGTCGTAATGTGTCGTGTTCGAAACCCAGCCTGCGCTGCCACAAGCGCCCTTGGGAAGGAGCGCTACATAAATGGTTAACAAATAGGGCCTCTGATGCTATGCATATGGCGCCACATAAATGAACTACATTAACACATATTTACATGACATTTAGGCATGGTTGAAAGAAAAGAGCTTCACAAATGTGAGGCAAAGATGACAAGGTACAACCATTTGGCCTTTAGTTTGGGCTAGTAAGAAGAGCATTATCCGTTATTATTATTAATTATTATTAATATTATTATAATGTTGTTATTATTGTTGATTGATGTCTTTTTTTTATTACGAGTGTGCTTCATTTGCCTTGGAAAGATGTTTGGATCAGAACACCTTTCCTCTGGGACAATCTTTTCCAGTTGCCAAACAAAGAATAATTGCTGCCATGGTTACGATGACCGCCAGATGTTGAATATTAACGAATCGATATTTATGTTAATCATAATTAGTCGGTGCAAGACAATGTTATAATCGTCAGCGTGTTATAGTCGTGTGCATGGTACATCCGTAAAAATACGGTAGCCACAATTTTTTAATCACATAACAACTAAAAAATTATTTACTAACATGTGATTACAAATTTGAAGATCTTTGGTTGTCGGACAATGCCATCAATCTTAGTGCTCAGTTGATTATTGCGTAAAGCTTGATACCAAAGTTGATAATAATCCATAATCATAATCCATGGTGCTTAGCGGGCTAATCGAATATTATAAGTTTTAAAACATAAATAAATCTTGCTTTTGGACGTTAACTCGAATAAAACACGCACAACGCAAGTCCTAAACATAATAGCACGTGATCAAACACAGCAAACACAATAATTCAACCGACATCCACCTTCAAGAGATGTCAACATGGAGTTCACTGGGTTTCCTCATCATCGACTTGTGCAGTGGCCTTGTGGCGACTTGACCAGTTAGTGAAGACCTGCTTTAGCATTGAGTGCTTGAGGGCAATGGATGACCAGCCAATGAAATCCTTGCTGCCGTCGACCTTCCGGGTCAAGCTGAGGTCAGAGGTTTCCTCGTCCATGTCCTCCATTTCGGTCTTGATCTCCATCTTCTGGATGATGAGCTTGAGCAGGTCGTAGTTCTTGGACGTGTCCTTCTGGATTTGCTTGAGTCTGAACGGAGGCAGTGAGTGATTATTATTATTATTATTATTTGCGACTTTAATCAATTTGAATGATAATTTTTATATTTAGCCGATCTTTTGAGTGCCGCATGTATCCGAATAGGATGTGAGGGCACTTTTTAATCGAACTACCATTTATTACCCTATCCGAGGGCGCTCCCTGGTGCCCCCGTATGGTCTAACGTTAAGACTTCCGATGGCAGCATGGATTCGAATCCCGTTGCGGGATGACCGTCCTAACCATCCAGTTACGTTACGAACGTCAATAAATAGCAACATGGCGCTCCCTGGGGATGCAGGCAGGGTTATTGAGACCCCACGACATTACGACTATCATTATCATTACCGCCGCATGCAGGAACGCAACCCATTCGGCCAACCTGCACGCCAATCGGGCACGATGAATAAGGTTTAATTAGCCGTTATTGGCTGATTGAAAATTCATCAATCAATTGAAAATTCATTCATCAATCAATTGAAAATTCATTCATCAATCATTTGTTTTCCTGGCCTCATCTTCTGCTGATGAAGCTCCCTGTAGAGGAAGGCTGGTGCTCCAAAGCATCCTTCCTCCCGTTGTCGTCTTCATCCGAGTTTACTGTGAACATCGACATTGCCATCTGGTGTGGAAATAATTCACAATTTTTAAAAATATGTACAATAGCAAATAAATAGGTTCGTAATTTTTGACAATTACGAATTGATTTATTTATTTGAATTTTATAATTAATTTAGTGTAATTAATGTATTAATAAAAATAACAACAACAACAACAACAACAACAATATTAATAATAATAATAATAATAATAATAGTAGTAATAATAAATGATCAGCTCATTGCAACATTAATAATGCGAATAATAATCAACAAAATTATAAAAAATAAACTCATTATATTAACAGTCACAGCCACACACCTCTCTGAACTTGGAGCACCTGGAATTGGTGTACACCTTTAAGTAAGGCTTGTCAATCATCTTGATCAGGTGTGCTGGTAACTTCATTTCTATGCCAGTGTAAAGCGTTACCTTGGAGATTTTTTTTGAAAAATAATAATATTTTATTATTATAAATATTGTTATTATTATAAAATATTATCATCTAATAATAAATAATACTTTTAATATAATATTACATAAATTTATTCACAGTTATTTATATTAAATTTACAATAATAACTATTATTAGTTATTGCAATAATATTAATTATTAATATTTTCTTAAATGACAATTCCACAATAATAATATTATTATTACATTGTAATTAATATTATTGTTTTTATTATTATTATTAGTATTATTATTATTGTGGAATTGTCATTTAAGAAAACCAAACCTGCATGGCAATCTTCTTCAATTTGGCATTTTGAAGTACTGCTCCGATATCTCCAACAGCCAGACCAATCTAAATTAATTATTAAATAATTTATTAGAATATATTGCTTACTATTAATTCTTATATATTAAATAATAATAATAAGCGACTAAATCACCAGATTATTTATTAACTGATTGAATGAATGATTGATTGATTGATTGATTGATTCTACGCCATAACCACTGATTGAATGATTGACCAACCATAAGGTTGATGAGCAGAATGGGCATGAGGAGGATGAAGAGTAAGAGGAGGAAGTAATTGAGTAATTGATTGGGGAGTTCCCCTCTCGAATCGGGTTCCACCCAGGTCTGGAAGTAGTCAATGGCACCCAGCATCATCACCGTCGAGGTCACTAGGGACACTTGGGGAGTTTCAAAAGATGGCGATGGCTGTAATATTATTGTGTAATTATAATTGCAATTTATGATAATTATAGGATGGTTATAATTAATTTATATTTACAAATCCTGCAATTGCTGTTGTGGTTATTTTACACTCGATCTTGATTTCTGATTAAATTATTTTGAACAAACAATATTAACAAATAAAATATTATCAATATTACGCTTAAATTGTAATTATTATTAATTTATTATTATTATTATTATTATTATTATTATTATTATTATTAACATCATCAACATCGTCGTCGTCGTCGTCGTCATCACCATCATCATCATCATCATCATCATCATCACTATTAATTTCGCATATTATTATAACAACGTAATAATTATAATGTCCAGTACGTACTCCTGCATTGAGGGAGATATAGAAGGCCAGTCCAAAGGCTATGATGAGCACTGAGAAGACCAGAATGACCTGGAGCAAGGTTTGCATGATTTCCAGGAACATCACCACATATATGCCCACCACGTCGAACCTGGGGAGTTGTAATTACGTAATATTATTACACATTCGTTCACGATTTATTCGATTGCTTTGTGAATTTATGATTAAATAACTAATTATTATTTTTATTATTATTATTATTGTTGTTGTTGTTGTTTCTGCTTGTATGTTTGCAGCTATGTAATATTTAGTTTGTCTGATTGTTTGTTTGTTTGTTTGTTTGTTTGTTTGTTTGGAGGTGTTGTTTCTATTGTTGTTTTTCATTTAAATTT
>MPNW01000747.1:58574-122301 GCA_011800805.1 Hirudo medicinalis | reverse complement strand
CTTACTCTGTTGTCATGACATTTGCTGTCCTCGTCGTCCTCATCAAGCATTTCAATAAGTTTGGTTTTGGTCGCTTGCACGATTTTAAGCTATCGGTTGATCGAGTTTAAAGTTTTCCTGTTGTCGACCGACCTGAGTACCTTCAAGTACGAGGAGTTCATAAAGGTTCTCGACGTCGTCAACAGGTGGAAGAGATTTTCTAATCAATGATGATAATGATGATGGACCTTTATTGATTGATTCAAAGATTGAAGGATGGGAAGATAAAATTAATTAATTAAAATTATAATTAGAAAATATTAACTCTTAATAATAATATTTTAATCCCACTAAAATGTACCTTCGATAAAATTAGGAATTAAGTAAAACTTGAACCTCGTCTAACCGATCAGTAAGTTGTGATTACATTAGTCGTCAAATAATTCCTCAAGTGAATACTAATGAATTTATGACCTTTGGCCTTTGGGGTGGTTGCAGGCTGATGAGGGTGGGAGAGGAATTCTGCCGGAGCAGGTCCGAGGGGCTCGAGGAGTCCATGAGGAAGCAGAGCATCAACTACTTCCGGAACTACCACCAGCTGCGCTTGGACGAACTCAAGATGTTCATGGAGAACGAGAGCTGGGAGATATGTCCGGTCAAGAACGGATTCAGCATTTACATGCTGCAGGTGACGATGTTACGATGTGATCGATCGCGTGACGGTGTTACAATGTGATCGATCACATGTCGATCGCTCGGAATGAAACTTTTATTTAAATTATTTAAATGAAACTTTTATTTAAATTATTTAAATGAAACGACATGTTTAAATGAAGGACATGTTTGGAGTGATTTCAATGTTGTTTGTTTTTTTGTTGTTTTTTTTTTTCAATTTAGTCACGGGAATTTATATTTTGACTTTTATTCACTAAAAATCAAGGCTTTGCAGAGATTTTCTCCGAAATATTTCTCTTTTTTTTTTAAATCTGGTTATTTGATTTCATTTTATTAGGAGTTCAAGTTCATGAAAGGTCAGAACCCGACGACTGCACCGAACGACTCGACCTCTCGATGCGAGGAGAACGTTTTCGAGAAGTTCGCTTCCGGAAGTCCCTTCGACGAGCAGCCCGACGACGACGATGTCGAAGACGTCATGGATGACGTCGGTTCGGTAAGTGGGAACGTGCTGGATATGATGATGATGGTGATGACAAAGAAGAAGATGATGATAGGTTGTGATGATAATGGTGATGATGACAAAGAAGAAGATGATGATGGTGATGGTGACAAAGAAGGAGATGATGATTGGTTGTGGTGATGATGGTGATGATGATAGTTATAATTATGATGACAGTGATGATGATGATGATGATGATGACAGTGGTAGTTGTGAATAAATGAGATGATAATAACATCCGAAAGAACTCAGTTCAATGAGTTCTCATCTTGAAGCCAGCGATGATGATGATGATGATGATGATTGATGATAATGATTGCAACAACTTTTCCAGTTCATGTCGGATCGTAGGAACACGAACGACGCAGTTGGAAATTCATCAGACAGTGATGATGACGATGTTCCAGAGGAGCTCAAGAGGGATTTTGTGGATGAGGAGACTGGTGAAACAAACTCCATGAATGCAAAGTTTGTATTTCACAGTATGTTGTTGTTGTTATTATTATTGTCATATTGTATTTATTGTTGTTATTGTTATTTTTAATTGTTGATGAATATTAATTCAACTTAATTCTACGATCGAAAGTTTCCAACGTAACGAATCGTCGATCCTTCCCGACAATTTTTCAGAATTTCTCAAATGAAATCAAAACGCCGTCATTCGAAGCCGACCTTGAACTCTCTCGTCATCACCAACACCACCCTTAACGTCTGCCGAGTTTTTGGTTGGCATTTCTCGTGGTTAATGTCATTTTACAACCAAAATGTGAAATGCTTTCCCTCCTAAAATAAGTTTCTCGACAAGATGTAGAATACTTAATGTGACCAGATTTTATTAAATATAGAAATGTTTATCGGTTCATCTAATCGCTTGTGACAAGACGGCGCTAATGTCGTCTGCAAATTTTGTCGCACGTCAGGCAAATACGTTCAAATGTTGTCGGTCCTGAAGTCCATCTCCTACGATGTCGTCTGCTGCATGACCCAGCTCATGGACTATTACCTCTTCACAGTGAGCACCTCGTGGATCTCAATAAATTTTATTCTTTAAAAATTTCTCAAAACCCATTTCAATTCTTTTACGAATTTATGCTTTAAAAATTGAATTGAATTTCAAAATAGTTCTTGATTTTCACTTTTTTTTTTCCCCCCAAAAAAATCCATAAAATCTTTTTGTTTCATATTTCCCGACAGGTTTATCACTTCTTCACGAGCGAAGTCGACAAGGTAGTACTGACTGAGTCGCTATCGTGTAACGACATCCGTCCTATAATTACAATTGATACTACCATTAAAGTTGTAATATTTCACTTATTTATTACTTAACTAATCAATCTGAGCCACCAATTGGGAACTAATTAGCGATCCCTCCTACAGTTCGCAGAGAGCGAGCTGCTCGGCTCCAAATTCCGGGCGACCCTGAAGAGGATCAGAGAGGATTTGCTGCTCAACGACGACAGGAACGGTGATGCAAACTTCCCGGGAAACGGAAGCGCCTCGGAGCAGAGCAGAGGCAGGGGGGATCGGATCAACCGGGTCGGTCCGGCCTGCCTCTCTCCTGTGGTGAAGATCGACAACCGGAAGGATTTGTTTGGTCTCAAGTCAAGAATTGTGGCGACTGAGTCTCTGTGAGAATTATTACACTTATGGTCATAGGGATGAAGGTAGTGGTGCTGATGATGGTGGCTGTGTTGATGATGGGAAATGATAAGCATTCATCATGATTATTCCATTGTTCCATCATCCAGAATGTTCCTGACGGAGCAATTCAAACTCCTCCAGCCACACCTGGATGAGCTGATGCCACCTGCAAAGAAAAATTTTCTCCAGCAGTACATGATCCAGGTGAGAGAAATTCTCTCATTACTTGCAGTTTAATGCTCGATGATTGGTCGACTGTTCATTCGAGTTGACCAATAATCTAGCTGCAATGGATTATTGCATTTAATTTAGTTAATAAATAATGATTATTTGAATAGTCTGGTTTTTGGTCAGATTTGAAGCCAGAACCTTTGAGCTTACTCATCAAATTTTGTGCAACACACTGACTAGCAAATAAATGATTAATTACCCTCTCATTTTCATCTTCTGAAGACCCTGAACGTAGCCTGGGAGGTGAGGCGACCGACGTACCGTGCGGTGGTGGCAAGGTCTCTGGATGCCGACAACTGCCTGCAGATGATGGGCTCGGTCAAGTGGGATGTCAAGGACATCATGTCGCAACACTCCACTTATGTAGACGCCCTTCTTGACGTTAGATTCTATATTCTGTGTGATGTTTATTTTTATTATTATTATTATTATTATTAATTATTGAAAGTAGTTAATATTTTTTGGAATTACGAGAATCAACATAGCTACCGTAAGTTTGAGGATCCTGCTAGGATTTGATCGACGATAATAACGAAAATGAATACTTTCTAAGAGTCTAATTTTCTTTTAATTAAACTTTTATTTTAATCATTTCATTGTGATCGACTTCCAGGAAATAAATTCTTTCCACAACAAACTTGTCGAACTTTCCAAGCACTTTCCTCTACCAGTTCCGGTCAGCAACTGCCTTTGGGAGCATGTATCGAAGATTTCCAGCCAGACATTGGTCGAGGGGTGAGGCTTGTTTTTGTGGACTTGTCGTTCCTCAGCATTGTTTTGACTCTTTTTGACAATTTTGTGAATATAAAGTTTGCAAATACCTGTGCATGATGCGAGAGTTGTCCTTGCTAGAAAAAACATTTTCATACAAAACATTTTCTGCCAGACGTTTCTAGTTGCTGCAGTTGTAATGCATTTCTCGATCCGATGTAAATATGCAAACTGGCTTTACGTCCGAAACATCCATCCACTTAATGCAGGTTCTCCTCGGTCAAGAAGTGCACGAACGAGGGGAGAGCCCTCATGATGCTCGACTTCCAACAGTTTCTCGTCAAATTGGAAAAGTTCACGACCCTCAGGTAACATCCGACGCCATAGTCAACGACATTGTGATGATCGAGTTCTCAGAACAAGCATTAAGATTATGTGATTGAATTATTCACAGAAGAATACTTTCACATTCGTAGAAGAATTTCAAACTCTTAATGCAAACTGTGCGACCGTTTGATTTCTGTTCGTTTCAGACCAATTCCAGGTAGGGAGTATGTCGAGGCCTACATAAAGGCCTTCTATCTACCAGAGAATCAGCTGGAAACCTGGATCTCAGACAGAAAGGTTGGATTCATTTTCTACATTTGTCTAAAAAAACAAACCTAAAAAGTATTTGTTTAAAATAAATATTGCCATACTTTCCATCACATAAGCTGATTCGAATTGATACATTCTTTGATACGTTTCTTATCTTCTCTAGGCGCCTTACAAATAACGCTATTATTATTATTATTGTTGTTGTTATTGTTATTATTATTATATTATTATTATTGTTGTTGTTGTTGTTGTTGTTGTTGTTGTTGTTGTTGTTGTTTGTTGTTGTTGTTGTTGTTGTTGTTGTTGTTGTTGTTGTTGTTGTTGTTGTGTNCGTGCAGTCTGATGATGATGATGATGATGATGATGATGATGATGATGATGATGATGATGATGATGATGATGATGATGATGATGATGATGATGATGATGATGATGATGGCGATGATGTTATGGACAGATGGAATGGATGTGTTCTGACGTCATTCTGGCCATCGTGATGGTCATCATTATCATCATCACCATCGTCATCGTCGTCATTATGATAATCATCGTCGTCGTCGTCGTCGTCTTCGTTGTCGTCATCATCGTCATCATCATCATCATCATCATCATCATCATCATCTTCATCTTCTTCTTCTTCACCATCACCACCACCACCACCACCACCACATCATCATCGTCGTCGTCGTCGTCGTCGTCATCATCAGGAGCATGTAATGATCTTTCTCATTGAACTCTGTGATATGAACTATGACAAGTGATGACATCATTACCCAATTCACTTCGTGTACTTGACGATCCTGATGGTGATCCTCAGTACACTCGATGTCAGGTAAGCGAGTGCAGATCATGATAATTATTTACGAATAATCTGCTGCTGTTGTTGTTGTTGTTGTTGTTGTTGTTGTTGTTATTATTATTTATTCTTGACAAGGTAAGCACTTCCAAATTATTTTAACAATTTGTAGGACTACACTCCAAAGCAACTCATATCACTTGTTTCGTGTCTCGGACACGTGAGCAAGAAAACGAGACAGAGATTACTGACCATGATAGAGGAAGGTGGCGAAAAGATGAAGAGGTGAAAACTCGTCTGCCCTGCATTCCCACCAGCCATTAGCAGATTAAAACTCCATTACCTAATTTAGGATCTTTTCTGCATTATTTGTGCATAAAGTGGCAATTTTTAAATTGAAAATTCATGAAGAGATTAGTATGAGTTGTGACCAGTTTTACATTTCAATTTGGAATGATCGATAAAGGGCTTATTCGCAGCCGAGGCCAGTGCAGAGCTATTTTGACTTTCTCCAGTTATCTCCAATTAAAAATCATGGTTGTTTCTTTCATTCCACCGTTACTTAACAATTACTGAGATGACTGAGCGATGATTGTTGTCGTTCGATATGCGCAATAAAACGTTTCATTTGTCTTCAAGATCTATTCGCGAATTAGGTTAAGCAGGATGTTCACATTCTTAAAGTTGTTGAAGTTAAAACAGTTTCAAGTAAAGTAAAGTCCCTCACTAACTTCTACACGAAATTATTTTATTCCTATCGTACTAACGAGACAAAAGCTTGTTCCGCTTGAGGAAAAGCCCCGTCTAAGTTTAAAGTTCCTGTTTGTTGCAGAAACATTGGTGAGTAGTCGATTTCGTTAAAAACATCGAATGTGCGTTCCGGTTGGGATTGAGCCGCATTAAATTCGATGAGAGCAATCAGGCTGGGATACTTTGTCCAATAAATGAGAGGTACGTGGTGAGAAAGTTTACATACAAAAACCCGTTGACTAAAGCTTAATTTGTTCAATTAAGTGATTAAAATGGGCTCAACTCGAACTTCGCCAGTCCGTCATCACTTTGTGAGCATGTTTACGTGTCATTTAACTAAAAGCGGAATGCTAATATTGATAACGTTACTCAGAATCTTACTCTTTATTTCATAAATTCGAAATGATAAACATAATTTTACAAGTTGCATGCTGCTGATCACTTTTTAATGATATTTAATTAACCTAAATTTTTGGAACTTCTAGTGCTTGTACGAAATGATCTATTTCTTGTAACTCCTCGTTTATGTGAGACCAACAAGTCTAGTTTAAAGAAACTTTCACTTCCAGACATTGTACATCATTATTTACTATTTTAGAGAACCAGGTTCTTTTAGCTTTTGATTGAAGAATGATTAACTTATCGCAGTACATCGATCCAAGGCTGTTTAGGTCTTTTTAGTCTGTTTAGTGTCATTTGATTGCTTTGCAATTATAGGACTATTTCCCTGGTTCGATTATAATAATTGGTCTAGCAGTTATTCTTTTGACTCCACTGACGTTTGAAATGAACTTGGAGGTAGTTTGCTACTTACTATATTACTCAAATCAACTTATTATATATATCATGACTACCAAAAGACTGCCATTAAAAATTTTATTTCAAAAAATCCAACAAAATTGAAAGCCCGAGTAAAATGGGCCTAAAAGGTTGTTGGGTTTTGACTCGAAACAGGCTTTATCAATAAAGCGTTATAAATTTTCTATTTGATGAATCTTTAAAGTTTCATCTCCTGTATGGAAGCTGAACAAATCTACGGAGTCTTTCAGGAACATTCCTGTAATTGCTTTGCTAACTGCAATTACGGATCTGCTTTCCACTGATATCCTTGGAGTGGTGTATTGCGCAGTCGTTGGTCTTCTTAAACCACTATAAATTAATGTCAAGTTAAGTTGAAAAACATTTGACTTCTCAAGATTCTGTCGTAGACATTTGGAAGTTTTCGGGTCGTAAACGTTTAAACTTCAAAATTTTGACAATCTTTAAAACATATTGAATTCCTTTCTAGATGAACAGAACTTCAAAGATGTGCGATACATTAGCGTCTGCTTTGGCTATATCATTACTTTGTCTCGTCGCTCCAATTTTTTCAATTCCTCTGAGTTTCCAAGGGGATGGGTTTCCCAAGAATCAATTCGAACATTTGAAACAAAGAGATGCCCTCCAGCAGGCCGAGAGAGAATTCGAACACAGAGACTGGAAATTGTCACAGGTTGGTTCTAATGTCAAAGACCTTTATTGAAAGTCATCCAATATGGCTATGTGTTGTTAGTATTTCAACAGTGTAATGTTAGCTTTATTTCCACCCACTGTCTAAGATGCATTCTAACAATTAATTTTTTGTCTTCGAATTTATTTGATATTATTTTTATTAAAACATTTCCTAACATTCTTGAGTTCCTTTCGAATACATGCGTTACGCAATCGTTTCAAATATCCCAAATGGGAAGCTAAATCTAATATTTAAAAAAAAACTTCAAATTTTGGCAAAGTGGGCTTTAAAAAGGTCACTCCAATTTTGTTTTTTCCAAATTACAATTTAGGTACTTCAAGAAATTGTTTCAAAGTCACTCTCAACTCAAGATTTATGAATTTTATCGTATTTGCTTGTTTTATTGAAGATTTGTTAAAGCCATTTTCAAGATTTATTATAAAATCAACTTTGAACACTTTAAACACTCAAAGGACGAAAGAATAGCCGACCAGTACTTGGCTTACTTGAAGTGGAGAGAATTCAAGAACACCGTAGACTTGGACTTTCCACCCCTGAAGCCGATCGAGAAAGTTCTCAACAGGATTGTCAAAAGTGAACTTTATCAAGTGTTGACAGACTTTCCCAAGGGAGGAATCCTCCATTCCCACGAAGGTATCCCGTTCTTTAAAGGGGGAGGGGGTATTAGAATATTTCAATTCATGAGGAGCATATTTCCAGGGGTGTTTTCTAGTGGCAAAATGCATTGTAGTAGCAATGTTAACAACGCATGAACTCTTGACCTTTTGATTCAATTGTTTTGGCGTTGTCTACAGCTGACTAAATGCATTGGCGGTATACAATCGAAATCATTTATGAATAGGATACTATTTGATTTCAAATATACAAATTTATCTTTTGCTGCAGATTGTATAGTAAATCCGCATTTGTCTCTAAAGGAATCATATTCGAAATTTTTCTGGACCAAAGTATATTAAACAAAGACCAATTGTAATTCTTATTACGATCATTCGTCACTTTTGGCCAATTACTTATCTTTGCCCATCAGTTGAAGATGATGTTAACACATTAAAGTGAATGTCGTTTGGATGGATGTCCCATTAATTAGATTTCCTCCTCCAATCTTAATGTGAAAATAATTAAAAAATTAGTAAAAATAAATACTGTTTAAAAAAAAAAACTTTTTAAAAACACGCTTTTATTTCGCCAGCCCAAAAATGCACTAAAAATGAGAAAATAATTTTTTCGGTCTGAGATATTTAAAGGACGTGGGTAATATAAAATTATCTTGACTATTATGGGGGCTCACCATAATAAATTTATCTGTCATAAATGCGTTCATTTTGATAAATATGAAGTTTTTCGGTAGTGAATGACTTGAAGATTTTATGAGCCTCACAAATTTTGTTAAAAATTTCTATTTCCATGCACTACTAACTTAATAATTGCTAGCTATTACTATTCTAAATAATTTCTATTTTAAATAATTCATCACACATACGCTTTTGAATGAATAATATTTGTATTTACGTTATTATTATTATTATTTTTATTGTTATTGTTATTGTTATTGTTATTTTTATTTTTATTTTTGTTATTATTATTATTATTATTATTATCATCGTTATTAGTCTGTCATTCCACAAATATTAGGTCCGCTCACTTTTCATGTAATCCTCACATAAGTTCAACTCCACCTGAATTTATTATTTTTCAGTCTTTTTTCTTTCATCTCTCAATCCGCTCATATTAGCCCCTTTTTTTTTATCATGTTTGAGTGTAAGTGAATAAGTGATAGAAATTTGTATTACATCCCCCACGCTTTTATTTGTGAAATTTTTTTGTTGTTGTCCGATAATTTTATTACCCACATCCTTTAAGATGTCTCAGATCGAAAATTTATTTTCTCATTTTTTTAGTGGATTTTTTGGCTGGTGAAATAAAAACAAAGTGTTTTTTTTTTATAAAGTATCTATTTTCTACTTTTTAGTCTTCAAATTTTGTAATGCACAGTCAAATAATTAGACGAGTTTAAGCCGGGACCTGCAGTTTGTCATTTATTTTGAAATATGTTTATATATCATTTGAAATACTTTCATGAAACTGAGATGAACCAAAACTGAATTTTAGACACAATTTTTTGCAACAACGCCTATTGGCTAAACAAGTAGAGCAAACTAGAGGAATGGCTGTAACAAAATTATTTTATTTAACTGTGCTATAACAAAGCCCTTCCACTGTCTAAAAGTGGAAAAATAATGAATTGTCATCTAGAATACATAATTCTTGAAAGTTTCACAACGATTGGAAATCAGGAAGTGGTCGAAAATTCGATTACAAGATTTGACGGACACACAGAGCAAGTTAAATAAAAGCTTGTAAAAAAATCAATGAGGAGACACATTATAGGGATTATTTAGTAGAGAATTAATTATCTTAAAATACTGAATGTGTCAGTTTTGGTAGTTTTAAATAAAAAATTAAAAAATAAATTAAAATGTAAGTAAATTAAGTTTTTTTTTTATTTATTTTAAACTGAAATCCAATATTTTGCCAGATCATCAGCTCAGCAAAAGAACGCTTTTCGACATAATCTGGACTTCAGAAGACTTTGATGACTTGTACATAATTTCCCCGAGCGCCAACAAAAATGCATGGAACATGGACTTCTTTGTTAATCCACCTGCTGACGAACCCTGGATCAAGGTAAGCTTCCACATTTCCATACAGTTCGATGTTTCTATTTCACAATCAGGGACAACCCCCCAACCCACAGTGGTAATTCCTTTCAGAAAGGAAACCAAATAATTGTTGCAATCAAATAATTGTTACAATTAAATAATATTTTCTGAACTGATAAGCTCAATTGTAACGTTTTTATTGTCAAAGGTAAAAGACTCGGGTCTGACGAAAGAGAACATCCTCAAACAGAACACTTTGATTGGATTGTTGACAGAAGAAGCTTCAAACAATCCGACCGATTCTCGTCTGAGATGGCAGATCATAGATCCACTGTGGACAAGGGCTTCTGTCCAGCTGATATCCAACATCAACATCAAGAGGAAATACATTCCTGCCATGCTGGAGCACTGCTACTCGGAGGGAGTGACTTATGTCGAATCTAGAAGAGGTTTCGGCCTGGATCTTCCACTTTATTCCCTCGACCGTAGCGGACTGAGCAACAGTACAAATGGGAAAAAGTTCTTCGATTCCAACTACGACTACGAGATTAATTTTACACGTCAGTTGGTCAAGGAATTCGCCTCCCAACATCCGAGATTCATCGGTCACAAGTGGATCTCATACGCCACCCGAGCTATGAGCAGGGAAGCGTTCCAGTCGGTGATGGAAAAGACTGTGAGACTCCATGAAAAATACCCTCAAGATGTCATCGGATTCGACAGCGTCGCTCAGGAAGATGCAGGCCACTCGTCGTTGTACTACCTCGACGAGTATCTGTCACTCCACAGCAACGGCAAATCTAGGATCCCTCTTTACCTTCATTCTGTGGAGACGAGTTGGCCCGAGGATCTCAAGACCAGCAAATTCGAAGATGATTTGGTCTCGACCCTGGAAAACGCCTACGAGACCGTCATTCTACAGTCGAAGAGGGTTGGTCACGGAAAAGGGTTTGTCAAGAAGCCCTATTTGAAGAAGATTTTGAGGGATCGCAAGATTGCTGTCGAAGTATGCGTTATCAGTAACCAGGTGAGTGACTTTTAAAAAGGTTTTGATTTGCAAAATTTTGACTCCATTCAATTTAATTCTGAACTAATAAGGACTAGTAATCTTTAAAATAATAATAATATTAATATTAATAATAATAATAATAATAATAATTCATTTAATTGACGTAGTCATCTTTAATTTGTTAAAGGTTTATAAGATGAAGTAGCGTCCAAATATATTATAACAATATCCACATCAGATACTGGGCATGGATGTAGATATTCGCAACCACTACGGACAAATCCTCTACAAGGAAGGCATCCCAATTGTGCTCGCCTCGGATGATCCAGGAACATTCGGTTACGACAACACCACCGTCGACTGGTACTCGGCCTTCCTGTCTTGGGGTTTGAACTTGGGAGATCTGAAGCAGATAGCCCTGAATTCTATCGAGTATAGCGGCATGACTGATTCGGAGAAGAGGGATGCTCTCGAGAAGAAGTGGAAGCCATCCTGGAATGAATACGTGTCCGAGACGAAAGCAAAGGCTTGCCAAAGAGACTTCGTCGACGAAGCTCTTGAAGAAGGACGAAAGGTTTCTTTCAATCGTCTGATGCCCGACACTGGACTTGAAGGTACCAAAGTTCACATCTTTGGCAGTAGTCTCGAGGCCGCTATTTGCAAGGTTCCTAAGTGCAGATTCGGTGTCAAATTTGAAGTCGATGCTGATTATGTATCTAACGGCCAATTGACCTGCGTTGCTCCTAAGTTACTCGGATCTCCAGCCAATTCGACGCTACCCATCTACGTGTCGCTTGATGGAGACACTTTCCAGTATACTGGCTTTTATTTCACCTATGCAGACGTGAACTAACTATGATGCATTTCGTTCGGAGTAAAAATTTGTTTGATTGATTTTTTTTTAAAACTAAATTTATCGTAACTGTTCAATTTGATCGGCATTATTGATCCGAATTAATCTTACTAATCTAAGTTAATTTTTATTAATAGTAATATAAGACCCGAAACGCACGTAAAATTTCGAATAACGAAATGATGACGATGATTAACAGCATTGAAACATAGTTTCTATAATAAGACCGGGTCAGGTCAGAAGCAGGTCGGAATTCGTCTAACTTCTAGAAGTGACGAACGTGACAAGATACACGCCTTTGACTTAGAAGTGATTAGGACCGGTTTTGTTTGCATTATTAACGCTATCGGGGCGTTACAAGTAACAACAACCGTTACAAAGGGCCAGCTGGCTTTTGCTGACACCATAATCCGAGAAAATTGAAAATTAGGTTTTGACTTTTGCATAGCGATCCCTATTTGATCCTGTTTCTCAGATGTCGTCAAATCTCACGTCAGAATGTTCCAACCAGCTGGTTGCGAAAGTTGGGCTCCTTAATGATTGAGTAATTTCGTATTAATCTATCGTAACTTACGCTTGAGTTGAGTTTGTGCGAAGAAAGAGAACAACATTCGTAATTTCACATTTTCAAAGTCGCTTTTAACTTAAAAACATTTTTAGAAACTCGACTTTCACGCCAATCAAAAGAATGCCAAAAACGTATTTACAAATCACAATTTCAAAGTTACAAAATACCAGAGTCTACTTGTAAAAATTCTGATAATTAACTCCATTATAGGCCATGCTGTTTGCAGGATTAGGTTGAACCGGTCCCCAGGTTTGAAAGTTATTGGAAGTCGAGGCATTTGAATTCCTGTAAGGTGTTGCGTAATATTCTGGTCGAGTTTGCCACTGTACGTTCTGATCGATGCTGCCAGAATTTTGATGAAAATTATTGCTGGAAAAGTTATTCCTCCATTGAGACGAATCGTAGTAGTATCGGTTGTTGGGGTTGTTGTCGACGAAAGTGTAAGTACAATCGCTTTTGTGTAAGCTACTGTCGTTGGTGTTGCAGACGCCCTGAACCGCTCCAGACATCCAATAGTTGTCTCCAGGTTGGACGTACACTGGGTTGTTAAACTGACAGTACCTAGAATCATCTGGAGAGATTTGCGTGGAGTGATTCGAAAGGAAAGACTGCGATTCACAGCTGTCTTCATCGTCCTGATTGTCTACTTTTTTCTCCTTCTTGCTTCTAAGTCTCTTGACTGGTTTCCTGTGTCTGTAATCTCCTCGAGAAAATTCATCCAGGCAGTCGGGATGGATGGACCAGTAGCAGCACTTGCCAAACTCTGACTTTTCACTCTTGACGAAACAGCCGTTGGAAGACAAGTTGTGCCGGACACTATTCTTCCAAGCGTGATTTTGAGATTTCGTATTCTGGCGGGAATGATCGGCATTTCCGAAAGCACTTCCACTTGCAAAGTCTCGCACGTTTGACTTGTTAATCTGCTGGGCGTAATTTTTAGAAATAAACTCGTAAATGTCACAGAGCATCAGGCTCTTCTCAGGAGATGATAATATAGCTCTTGCAATCATGCTCACGTAAACATTCTGAGCGTTTCTTCCTCTTTTCCGAACGTAGTTAGGACGAATTACAATAGGTTGGTTAGAAACTTGAGACTCACTTTGATTTCCTTCATCTACTCCGTTTTCCAATGTATTCCAACCGAAATGAAAACCGCTCATTATAACCTAATGTTACCCGAGCGGTACGGAAAGTTTCCAAAGTAAGTAATGCTGAATAAACGTCCAGAAATGCAGAATTCGGCAGGCATTATTTCAAAACCGAACTTTTATAGCAATTTGGCAATTGGATCACTCCGTGGGATAGTCGAAGACCATAATTGTGGCAGTGTTTCATAACAGATGATTTCTAAAGCACATTTCATTCCCCCGAAGTACGCCTTACAGGGTGGTACTTCAGGCCAGGAGAGCAGACAAAAAGAGACAGTTAATAAAGCCAAGAAGAGCATAACATGTCACCGTTAAAACTTGTCACCATTGTTTTAGAGACAGAACTGTCTCCTAGGAATATGAAATCAGACCCAGCATGAGACGAGATGGTAGCAAGAAATTCCTGCAATGCATTCGACATGATGGCATCACAAGCACTCCGAAAATACTAGAGGCGAAAATGGATTTCAATTTGTAGATTCATAATTACTGATTAGAGGCACATTTCTTTTCTTATTGAGTTTCAAAAGTGTGTGTGCGGCGTGCATCTGCATTCGAATCTGATATTTTACAGGCACTGCTAACTACAAAGGACCAGTATAAATAGGAACGGGTCAGCCGGCCGCTTGTTTTCTTCTGTTAGCCTCGTTCGTTCTGCGTATTCCCTTGAATTTCGTCTTTGACCACGACATTCTGCTATTAACTTCGCTTGTAATGTCATGAGAATTTACAGCTGATGTTATGAAGTTCAACATGGAATATTACAATTCTTGCACGAATAAGTGTCAAAAGTTTGAGCCGAACGTTTTTAACAAGTCGAAATGTCAGGCCTGTTTCAAAGGAAAAGATGAGCATTCAGCTCAGGCTTTGGAGAATAACAAGGTAAATAATCAGTAAACAAATTATTTCTTGTCGTTCGAGTCAATTTGTTCGGCAAATGAATTCACATTTGATTTTCGGCGGGACCGTAAAACATGGCTTGTTATTTTAAAAGTTAGTTGTTTCGAAGCAAGATGGCCGGAGGTTTTTTCTAATTTTCGAGAGAATTTTTATGACACATTTCTGTAAATCATTCGTGTTGATGTATTTTTTGTAAACACATTTTTTTTTGCTATAAACATCAGATGGTATCGACTTCATGCGCACGCTCCTGTACTCGGTTCGAACGTTAGATTCGGCATTAAGCTGTTTGCCTATTAGCAGGATTGGCCAGCAAAAGTTGATGCTAATTAAAATAATGAGTGGAAATTATGCATGCCGGAGTCTCGCATATCACTTGATGTCATTCCCACTATCAGTGGTCCGTTTTCCAGGATCCGATGATCGGTTTGAACATTAGTTATGGATGCGAACGACGTCCTTGTCGAGCCAGAATTTTCTATCGCCATTGCTGGTGTATTGGCAATTATAAAACTAATCTGCATTTCAAAGATCAAATGGTGAATATTCATTGTTTGCAGTCCTCGTACATAATGACATATTTGATCCTCTGTAATTTGTTTGGCCACGGGTGATAAATTTACCATTCATTCGGCTGTGGTAATACAGGTGTAGTGGTAATGAGATGGTAACTCGCTTGCTTCTGTTTGTCATCGACCTCACCATCAGAATTTGAATCTTTTTTCGGTAAAGTAAAATAAACAGCCTCGAACGCGAGTAAAAATTCACTTCGACAATGACTCTGAAAATCGATCAGCAATTGGCGTTTGATTAGAGAATCATTAGCTGATGTCATTAGCGATTAATTAGCCAGAGATGATTGGACAAGTAGCGAACAGCTCACCTCCATTGTCGAGTATCGGTGTAATGGTTGCATTTCATTGTTTTCGAAATGGCCATGTTTACAGTTGCCCATTGAAAGCTTAATGTATGCTTCTGGAGGGCATACAAGGTATTCTATACAATTATGAAACACACAAAGCATGTCAAGTCGGCATTACGCAATACTCGGTGCCCGCCCGTTCTATTTGGCTTTCTGAATTGTTGCCCGAGTGCACGTTTGGTTGTACGTCTAAGTATTTGTTGTTGTCGCCAACATTAACAACAACAACAACAATAATAACATTCTGCAGTGTTGTTGCCAAGACGACTACGCCCTATCCTATTGGAACACAACTTTTTGAAGCTCTCTCGACACTGCTTTCGTGCCAGTACGAACTTGTATTTCTTTGATCTGAGTCAGTTTTTGCAAGTGGGGCATGGCAACGGAGGTGCTGAGGCCGATGAGACCGAGCGACCTCTTCCTGGGATGCAATGGCTGGCATCAGATACATTTGATTGCTAATTAGATTCTTTTATCTTTCAACTTTGTTTGTGTGAGTTTCTGCGTGTGGAGTGTTGTTGTGTGCACGTGCCTGTGAATGTAACACGAGGAAGTTGTTGTGTTTATGTGGATGTGAAGCTGTGCACGTGTGGATCGAGCGTGTGGAAGCATCGGCTTCATAAGACCATCCCTACTTTAAACATGCCTTTAAAAATACGTCAATCTGTCTACTTTTCTCATGCCCACTGCTGTTGTAGAAACATTAGATACATCACCATCATCACCATCATCACCATCACCATTTTCAAACACAACTATCATCATCATCGTCGTCGTTATGGTCACCTTCACCTTCATCATCATCGTCATCAGCAATTTCCTTCGAGTGTCAGTAGTAAATGTAATTCAAGATAAAAAGTACTGACATGAAGCTATTCTCTTTGTTGTCAAACATAAAGTTGGTTTTCTTCACACGAGTTCACATAAGCACAATGAAACTCCAGGCCAATAGATTTCGTACTTTGTGTTGTTTATTTCTCATGAATGTTACGTGATGATGTGCATATTTTTCTCTTTTTATCGAATTTATTTCAAATTAAAACATAATCGCATGAATTTTATTTAATTACTTTGAAAAAAAATATATATAAATCAAAAAATATCTCGAGCTTATTTCTGTGGCAACGATGGCATAATTTTTATAGTTATTTATTTTTTTTAGATCTCCAGGAAGATCTTGCTCTGTGATTATTACTTCGTGGCTCCAAGTTCCTTTAACTTCGACAATCCTATGGATAGGACGAGGGTTGGTAGAGTTGATTGACATCACTCACTCACTCACTCACTCACTCACTCACTCACTCACTCACCTTCAGTTAAGGATTATCTAATCAATGTATCCATCTAACGCAACTAACGAAGAGCAAATGGATATTACGAAATCGACATTGCCTTGTTATTGAGATCATAATCATCACCATCATCACCATCATTATCATCGTCACCGACATTTTAATCCAATCTTGGGTTTATCTCGATGTTTGTAAACCAAAAGTAATTTGAAGATAAAAATCTTCGGGTCGTCGTAAAAAGTTGTTGTCTTTGTAATGAAAAGTAATGTTTGTAACGCGAGGTTTGAGCTTTCAGATTGGATTTATTGAATCAACTTCAGACTTAGTCTGGCAGTCTGTTATTTGTTGAAGGAATAAATTTGATAATTATTGTTATAAACTTTATGATTATTACTATTGTTATTATTGTTATTACTATTGTTATTGTTCTAATTATTGTTGTTATTGTTATAATCATCATCAACATCATCATCGTCGTCGTCGTCGTCATCATCATCATCATCATCATCATCATCATCATCATGACTGTTACTGTTATTATTGTTGTTGTTGTTGTTGTTGTTGTTGTTGTTGTTGTTGCTGCTGCTGCTGTCTGTTGTTGTTGTTTGTTGTTGTTGTTGTTGTTGTTGTTGTTGTTGTTGTTGTCTGTTGTTGTTGCTGTTGTTGTTGCTTCAATTATCCTNCGACAACAACAACAACAACAACAACAACAACAACAACAACAACAACAACAACAACAACAACAACAACAACAACAACAACAACAACAACAACAACAACAACAACAACAACAACAACAACAACAATATTCACGAACTGTCGGCGTATTCGACCCTTCCAGGCAACCTTCTGAACGACTTAATGCTTGACCTTAGTCTGACCTTAATCATAACCTTGCCCAAGGTCACCAAGGTTGAAGTCCGAGCGCACCGACGGGTCGGATCGACACCGCGGTCTCCTCCCCACGGACGGAGGTGCAGCCTGGGAAGCGTCTTCCTCCTCCACGTTCGATAAAAAGAACTGGGTCAAGCACACGCACATAACGACCCGTTGGCTCACGCACGGACACACGCAGGCGCACTGGGAGCCTCCCAGCGATCTGACTGCACGCTGTCAGTGACTTTCTTGTTTTCGAAAGGCAGGCAGACGTTCGCATTCGCCCGCCATAGGCAGTCACATCGAGCCGGCTGTATCGCCGTGTTCATTCGACTTTTAGAGGAGCAGATTCGTTCGCAATTCAGTCTAGATATCGGTGGAATTGAAAGCATTGGAATGAGAGCTTTGCCGTGGTTGTCGAGGGAAAATGAGGACGCTTGCATGAGCCGACGCCCCATTGTCAATCCGTCCTGTTGGCTCGTGGTGCGATAGCTGGTACCTATGAGATTTTTGCTGTGCTTGGAAGGTTAGGTTCGTGAATTATTCGGTTATTCGCGAATGGTGTTGCCTTTAAAAGTAATTAATATTTGGCTCTTTGTCATCTAAAGCAACTTATTTTTTATTAAATTATTGTTATTATTGTTATTGTTGTTGTTGTTGTTGTTGCTGTTGTTGTTGTTGTTGTTGTTGTTGCTGTTGTTGTTGCTGTTGTTGTTGTTATTACTACATGTTTGATCAGAATAATTTCCTATCCTGAAATGCAAGCACATTCATTTGTTTACTTCAATTGAAAGCCTTAAAAAGATGAATTGAAGACCATTGAAGGCCTGGTGATTTGTACTTGTTTTGAATTTCAAAAAGAGGATTGGACTAATCTTTAATTATAAGATTTTTTTTATATCTTTGTGTGTGTGTGTGTGTGTGTGTGTGTGTGTGTATGTGTCTGCTGGAGGTGGTAGAAAGTAGATCATTTTATAAACATGATGTGGTGACAAGCTGAGCAGAAGGATGTTAGGGATAGTTGATTTTCATGAACTAATAATGTTATTATTAATGATAATGTCATTCCTCATCATATCTTTCATCTGTCTTCTTAGACATCATTATCATCACCTTCATTGTCGTCGATCCATGTGTCATTGCTAATAACATCACCAAATTGATTGATTTAAATGTGTAATATTTTTTGCTTAAACCCTTTGATTTACTGTAGTTTTTGTCAGATTATGTCAGAGAATGTACTCTGTGATAATGGTAATAATAATAATAATAATGTTGATGATGGTGATGATGATGATGATGGTGATGATGATAACAACAACAACAACAGTAATAATAATAATAATAATAATAATAATAATAATAATAATAATAATAATAATAGTAATAATAATTTTTTAACATAAATTTTTGTTATTTAATTGTTAATGATGGCATTAATTACCTGAATAGAATTGAATGTTAGCCTGTGTTTTTAATAATTTCTTATCCTCGTTTTTGGGATTGAATGTCTGAATCGTCGTGAGGTGTGTGTGGTCGTTTGGTTGTTGTCATCTGTCTTTCTGATGTTAGTCTTATTTGTAATAATAATAACATCAATAATTCATCAATAATAACAATAGTAATAATAACAACAACAAAAAATAACAATTCCTATTAATAACAACAACAACAATAATAATAATAATAATTATAATAATTATTAATAATAATTATAATTATAATAATTATTATTATTACAATAATGATAATGATAACAAAAGTAATGGCAATAACAACATTAAAAAATAAAAATGTAAATAAAATAACAACAATTGAATTATTAATTATTTTAGATAATTTTAAATTACACAGAATTTTCATTTCGATAATCTTAAGAATGAGCACATTGATGGATGAGTGGTTGGAGGAGTGATGGACAAAAGCCAGATCACTGGCTATTTGTCAGTTCTGCAGAGATTTCTGGGGTCATTAGGTCGGGTTAGGGGTAAGATGGGGTTAGGGGTAAGGTCGGGTTAGGGTAAGATTGGGCTTAGGGGTAAGGTTAGGGATGGAGTGAGGTACCTAAAGTCGCTACCTGTTGGCTTTTGCCTGTCACTTGACTAACAATTGATTGATGTTGCACGTGCTTTAATAAGACTACAAAAGTGATAACTATGACAACATTATTACAGTAACAGCGATTTACGATGTAATATTAACGTATTACAGCAGTATTACAATTTTAATTCAACTGTTGGCAACAACGGCAATGATTGAATAATGTAAATAACGTCTTTCTTTTTCATTTATATTTTTTTTTTATGAAATCCTGTTATTAATCAATGACTAGCTTCTCAGAAGTAGACAGGTATTAAACCATCGTCACACCAGTCACACCTGGGCGCGTGCTAGAGTGCCTCTGAGTGTGTCCGAGTATGCGTGGGTGTATCTGTTGTACGGGATACGGTCTAGCACCCCCTTTGGATGGTGATCTTCTCCAGCTACATACCGTACGATTGTGACTGAGTGACGATACCATGGTGTTCGCCATAATTCCAAGCCATTTTGAAATGCAACATTCCTCAATGCTTACTAATAGGGATGAATATCCTGTGTGTGTGTGTGGATATTTTGTCGGCTAATAATAGCTGACTCATTATCGGCTGCATGCTGTTATTATGATTGTTATTATTATTATTGTTGTAGTTTTTAACGTGATTATAACGGTTTTTAATGTTAATGCACACGATGTAGTGTTACGCATGGTTAATAAAAGTTGCATAGGTTATGACAATTACATGAGTAATATAAATAATAATGGAAAAAAAACTACCATAATGACAATAATAATAATAATAATAATAATAATAATAATAATAATAATAATAACAACAACAATAAGATTAATAATAATAATAGTAATAATAATAACATTAATAACACAGAGCGGCTTCAAAGTATTTCCGATTTCGATTGCGCGCGCTGTGTTATTGATAATGCCAGTATAATGATAGCATTCAAAACATTAGTAGCAACAATAATAAAAATAACAATAGTACTAATACTAATGATAACAATAACAATAATAATAATAATAATAATAATAATAATAATAATAATAATAATAATAATAATAATAATAATAATAATAATAACAACAATAATGGTAATAACAATAATAATAGTAATTACGATGATGATGATGATAATAATAATGATAATAATAATAACAGCGATAACATAATAATGAAAATTAAGTCTTGATTCCTTAGCACCGACAAGGCATCTGCCATTTTGTTCTCCTGGGATTCGATGGACGATCTATTAGGACGCATGATAATTATTATAATACGCTAATTAAATATGTTAATTATTCCATCTATTGCTCCTCCCAATAAATAATCTTTAATATAAAACAGAAAATATATGTGTGAATGTCTGTCCGTCCCAATAACTCCTCCCAAAACGGTGAACGGTAGCGACCTTGAATTTGCACTCGTCATTCTCTGTGCCACTCTTAGGTCAACTGTGCTATTCTCAATTTTCATCTTTTCCTAAATCGCATTCCAGCTTTAAACCCTGGAACTACTGGAAGCATGCCATTGTCCAAATCATCTTAATTATGCAACGGACTTTAATCAAATAATAAATATAAATAAATAAGCATGCCATTGCGCTACCGCACAATCTATCTGTCTAATGCTTGGGACTTCACATCTCGCGGTGGCAGCACGGGTTCGAATCCCGCTGCTGGAGCACCGTCCCAATCACCCAGTTCTTTGAGGACGAGTAACTGGCTGAATTCGAAGGACGTAAATAATAGAATTATTTATAATGGATGAAAAGTGAGATTGACTGGCGAAGCTGGGTTAAAAAAGCTATTAATAATACAATAATAATAAAGTGAAAACAAAATAATAATTACATAATATTCTGATAATTTAATTAATGGCTCCACTAATGATAGTAATTATTAAAATATATTACAAATGAATAATTACTCTAAAAGTTGTTACAATATTTATTATTATCCAGTAATTAGTATTTTCGTTATTATTCTGTAAGTTGTTGTGAGTCATCATGCTGATGATATCTTCCAGCGTTCTTCATCAGACATCTTCCTAGGTCTTCATCTCAGGTGCACTTAGGTTGTCTGATGCTAGGTTTTGAACACTGCATCCTATGTCTGGTGATGTCACCTTTGTCTTATTTTGTTGTTATTATTATTATTATTATTATTGTTATTATTATTAATATTATTATTATTATTATCATCGTAATCGACATCATCATCATCATGATCGTTATTATTATTATTATTTGTAGATATATTATTGCTACGGTGATACTTAGAAAGCTGATTTCATTGCCACTTTAATGTCGGTTAATTATTTAATTAGCTACATCATCATCATCATCATCATCATCATCATCGTCATCGTCATCATCGTCGTCGTCGTCGTCGTCGTCGTCGGTGTAGTATTGCGTTAGTAAAGTATTATTAACTTGACATCACTTTAAGAACTTAACCAAAAGACTTATACCAACCATCAGTACAATCATGTACAACCATCTCTAACCAATTGTACCAACTCTAGCCATCCCTTTCGCCATCGTCATCATAACCAGTCTCAGCATCTCCTCCTCTTTCTGCGTCAACAAGATATCCTTGTTGCCATGGCAATGATATTTTTGAGATGTTTTCGATGTTTGACGTAGTTGACATACTTAAAGAGTATATCTCTCAAGCACTGCAGAGTTTAGCGTCCCACTCAAATGAGAGTTGTTGCCCTGAGTTTGTGAGGTTCAAGTCGAAAGGTAGCGAGTTCAAAACCCGATGACGACTCACGTCTTACGTGCACGGGATAGGGTAGTTGTTACTACTGTGGAAGTTGATGATTCATGGACAATTTGTAACAATAATTGAATGATAACCATGGCAATTATAATAGAAAAACGATGATGATGATGATGATAATGAATTTTTTTTTATACAGAGATGGCAGAGGAGGCTCTTTGTACTCTACGATGATGGGGAGCTGACTTATTCAATTGATGAAAATGTGAGTGACCATCCATCTGTTTATTCATACATCCATCCATCCATCCATCCACAAGCTCATCCATCCATTCATCCATCAATCCATGCATCCATTCGTGCATCTATCTATCTATCCATCCATCCATCCATCCATCCATCCATCCATCCATCCATCCATCCAACATACATACATCAGCCTACTAATCTCTTGACCCAAATACTTATGATGCCTGGATCTTATTTTGGAAACCTGAGGCTGCAAAGTGGAAACAGTGTATCGTGTGTGCATGTGATTGTGTGTATGTGAGTGTGAGCGTGTGAGCGTGTGAGTATGTGTGCAGTGTGGATAATGTTGAGTGATGTTTTCAATGCTGTGTATCTTTGTTCTGAATTTTGTAGCTCTTGGTTTTTTTCAAATTTTCTTTGTTTTGAGTGCGGCTGTTGATGGCGTGATGATGGGATGTGAAGGCTGAGTGATTGATTGACGGAGTGAACGAATGAATTGATGGAATAATAATGATAATAATAATGATGATAATCATAGTTAAAATAAAATAACCTCAATGATGTCAACAACAACAACAACAACATCACCAATTCATAAACACTAGATTTTTGATTGATTGATTGGGTCTTAACTCTGCAATCATGACCTTTGAACTCCATCGTTCAAGGTCAACACGGTGCCACAGGGGGCAATCAACATCAGCACCAGTCAGGAGATCAGTGATGCTGAGGAAATTACAGCCCATCAGTTCTCCATCGTTGTAGTGGCTCAGGATGGAACCAGGACCTTCATAAAGGGATCCAGCAAGGAGGAAACGGAAAGGTTAATTAATTACTAATTGGTTAATGAATCATTTTACCAATCGACAGCTAATTAGTTAATTAATCGTTAGATTAATCGACAAACTAACTAATTAGTGATAGTTTGATTGATCGGAAACTAATTAATTAGTTTATTAATTAATTGTTAAATCAGTTAATTAATCGTTTATTTATCTGACAACTAATTAGTTAATTAATCGTTTGATTAATCGCCAACTAATCGGTAAATTGACCAATAATTAAAGAAGTAATCAGATTAAGTAGATAATTTTGTATTTAAATAAATTATTGATTGATTGATTATTGGCTATGATTGATTGTAATGAAGAGACTGGATGGAAAGATAAAAGAAATGATGATGGTTTTTTTTCGTTTTAGAAGGAATAAAATTAATTTTTTGAAATGTTTGTTAAAAACCCATTTGAAGATCGTAATTTTAATTAAATAATATTAATAAAATAATTAATAAATAAATAACAGTAACAATGACAACATTAATAATAATAATAATAATTAAAACAAATAAATAATATTATAATTATTACATGACAGGCTAATAATAGACGAAGGTCATATTGATTATAAGCTGATAAAGGATCTGATTAGTAGCTCATGACGCCTCAGACGACTTTATCAACTATGGTGGCGTGGGAAATTAATAAACAATTTTATTGATTGAATGAATGAATGAATGGATGGATGGATGGATGGATGCATGAATGAATGAATGGATGGATGGATGGATGGATGCATGAATGAATGAATGCATGGATGGATGGATGAATGCATGGATGGATGGATGAATGAATGGACGGACGGATGAATGAATGAATTAATTAATTAATTGATGGATGAATTAATGAACGAATGAATGGAGGGATGGATGGATGAATGAATGGACGGACGGATGAATGAATGAATGAACTAATTAATTGATGGATGAATTAATGAACGAATGAATGAATGGAGGGATGAATGAATGAATGAATAAATATATTAATTAATGATCATATTTTAATTACACGACCATGGTTGATGTTAATCTGATTGGACTGACGCCATAGACCGATTTGAACTTGTGCCTGCAAAAATAACTATTTTTAGATCCTCTCCTTTCGTTACGACGTGGCTTTGACGTTTAGTTCTTTCGAAACTATTAGTGGGTGTGATGATTATGATGCTGGTGATGATGATGATGATGTTGGTAGTGGTGATTATGATGCTGGCGATGATGATGATGATGTTGATGGTGGCGATGATTATGATGCTGCTGCTGCTGATGATGATGCTGGTGGTGGTGATGATGATGCTGGTGGTGGTGATGATGATGATGTTGATGGTGGTGATAATGGTGATAGTCATGAAAATGCATTATCCTTTAGGAAGAATCGATAATATAATTATCCAAATTCTAGATAAATTGATTTCGAGAAATTAATTAGTGCAAATGTTCCTTCGAAGAGGAAATTTTTAACAATTCATCATCATCGCCGCCATCTTCATCGTATTCATCCTCAGAACTCTTTTTACGAGAACCTCATCTCAGGATTCGAACTCTCTGCCCGTGGGACTGGGATGAACCGGCATCCATTCCGTCCGTTGTCATCTTCTCTTTCAGCTGCTAATCTCGGCTCTTTGAGTAAAAACTTTTATCTGAACCAAGCAGAAGTTGTGTTTTTTTCAACCACCGAGCTGTGGAGTTGGCTTCTCCTTCTGCGTTTCTTCCTTCGTTTTCTTACGTTCACACGTGCACTTCACGAGTATACTTGCTTGCATCAGAGCAATGCCCTGGCAATGCCTTCTCCACCCGCTGTATGGATGTGTGAATAGATGTGTGTGTGTGTGTGTGTGTGAATAGAAGGATGGTGTTGTGCACTCTTCGGATCTTTCGACGCCTTTCTCTTTGTCATGGTAACGCCTGGAGATAATTCCAGGTTGAGAGGCAGGCTGAAGGGCATAGTGGAGGGAGTCAAGCCGGTCAAGGTCAAGAGGAACTTCACCATCAGCCACTCACCGTCATCGGCCCTGGAGAGAAAGGTAGCCATTATGATGATGATTAAGACGATGTTGGTGGTGATGATGATGATGGTGATGGCGGTGATAATGGTGATGATGGTGTTGTATCTAATTATAATGCCTTATGTAATCTCTCGTGGGCTTGTATGCAAATCTGCACCAAGTCATCTTTGTCGTATTATCGTTATTCATTGCGTCGTAATAAACATCATTATCATCGCCATCACGAGAACCACCATCACCGTCATCACCATCGTCATTACCACAATCATCGCCATCTTCACAATCATCGTCTTCGCAGCTGGCCCACTCCACCGACCACAGCGGCTCGGGGTCGGGCTCTCTTAGGAACCACTTCCTCTCCCATCCGTCCCTGTCCCTGCCCGTCAAGTCCAGCAAGTCGAGGGTCCTCTCCGAGATTTCCAACAGGGCTCTGCCCACCAGGGACACCGGGGTGGCACAGGTTCAGAAGAACGACTCGATGAATATATCCATGGACGTCGTTGACTCTGGTGAGTCGAATCTATCTCCTGTATTTGATCGATTGTAGTGGGGGGAGTCGGATCGTAGGGTGGTTTCGGATAGGTGTACCTTATTATTAATATTAAACTAATTTAAATAATTCGTTAATAATCAATCATGGAATTTTATCTTATTATTAATGTTAAATTAATTTAAATAATTCGTTAATAATCAATCAGCAATCTGAACTGGTTGACCAGTTTAATGATAATGACGATAACGACGACGATGTCGACGGTGATGATGATGATGATGATGATGGTAATAATAATGATTTTTATTATAAACGAAGTAATTATGACCAATGAGAAGTAACCTAATTGTTCTGGTTTCATTCATACACCTGCAGATGCAAATCAAAGTGGCCTTTAATTAATATTTTACTGAGTTTTGAGTTGGTGGAGTAGTTTGTTGTTGTGATGATGATGATGATGATGATGATGATGAAGATGGAGATGATGATGATGATGAATTTTATTATCATTTTGTAGAAATGTTTTTTTTAAGTTTAAAAATAAACATAAATAAATATTTAAGTAGATTGATAGTCGACATCATCACTCCATGAAAAAGCTAAATAAATTATGTTAATTAGCATCACTCTATGAATTAACTGAATTAATTATGCCAATTTAATTATGAAGCCGCCGACTCTTCGAGGGAGAGTCCCCAGAAGCCACCCAGCTACAGGAATCTGAGGAGGCTCAAGAGTAAAACACAGGACAAGGTGAACAGCAACTTCAGGAAGTCACTCAGTCTACAGACACTCAGTGATGGTTGGTTGTAGTTGTGATGATGATGATGATGATGATGGTGGTGATGATGATGGTTGTGATGATGATGGTTGTGATGGTGATGGTTGGTTGTAGTTGTGATGACGAGGTTGTGATGGTGATGATGATGGTGGTGACGATGGTTGTGATGATGATGAAGATGGTGATGGTTGTGATGATGATGGTGGTATAGATTGCATATTGAGGCATTTCATGGCAATTTGATTTTTATGAAAATCGATGAAGAACTTATGGTGGCAATTAAAAGCCCTCGTCAACGTTGCCATCATCATCATCATCACCATCGTCGTCGTCGTCGTCGTCGTCGTCATCATCATCATCATCATCATCATCATCACCACCATCAGAGCTGTCCTCATGCTCAAGTTGTAATGGGACTGCATAAATATTTGTGGATTTGCAAATACTTGTAGACTCGGTTGTAACATACTCGTCTGTTGAGTGGCTTTATTTTTGAGCCGACGGTATTATGGTTCGTCATCATCATCATCATCATCATCATCATCATCATCATCATCGCCATCATCATCATTATCATCTCATGTAATTAGCAATCAATATGCTAATTTGAAACAGGTTAACCCTAACCGACTTACTACATATTATTATTTAATCATTCTTAACTGCACATCTCACCACTGGTTGGTGAAGCAGACTGGATAATATTTTCAAGTTCAGAATGTCTTATCAAGGAGTCCAAATCATCTTAGTTATGCAACGGACTTTAATCAAATAAATAAATAAATAAATAAATAAATAAATAAAAGTCTTATCAAGGATTCCTTTACAGCCTATTATATTTTATTAAACCAGTCTCTCTGGATAATTATTCGTCTGCCTGGTTGACATCCAATCTGATTGTCCCTCACTGCTACTACTTCTTCGTGTAATTCAATCATTATTAATGGATTGTTTGTTTTCAAACTCAGTTTGATTGATATCAAGATTGCCTATTGGGTGCAGGTTAAAATTAGACAATGCGAATTTAGATGATATTGGTGGGCCTCGAGATTATAATAATATATTATAATGTATTCGTGCATTACAATGTACTGATGTGTGTGATGCAAAATTATAATATGTCGATCAATTCCACCCAGGGACCTCCTCGGACATCGACGGAGACATTTTGGCTTCAAATTCCCCCACGAGAAATGTAAGGGCTTCTTTTGTAGTGAATTTTGCATTAAAATTTATTCGTCTTCGTATTTTCAACCAATCGGTGGTAGCATGATAAGAAGCTGATTGGTCGGCACCGCGGAAGGAAGAATTTATTTTCTCTCGAGGGGAACTTTTGTTCTGTTACATTTTTAAGATCTTAATTCTTCACCTGATTGCCTAACACTAGATTTTGATTGATTCCATTTCAATCGATTGACATTGAAATCACCATCACTATCGTAGTCGTTGCCAAAACACGATCCTAAAATAAATTGTCGAATAAGTCGTTCGTCTAGGGATTTGTAAATTTTCGGATTGTTTGGCTTGCATGATAATCCACATTTTAAACTCTATCAAATTCTTCGAACCCCTCGAAAGAATCAAAATGCAGAGGAGCAGCACCTCTCACCCCCTGACCTCTTTCTGAACTTGCCCGAAAATGCGCCCAACGTCACCGTCCGGTCTTCCAGATCGAAAAAGAAGTACAGGAAGTTTGGCAAAAAGGAGAATGCAGACAGGCTGAGGAGCAGGTCCCTGTGCCACGAGAGGGAACAGTTCCCGAAGGGAGGTTCGGTTCTCGGTGCCATAAGGTTTTGGGAGGAAAGATCGAAGTCTTGTGAGGCCCCAAAATTTCGTCGAAATTGTCCGCGGTCACACACCGTGGAGGGCGTGCCGGTCCATCCGGACCCAGACTCCAGCGATAGTTGTGAGAAAGTGCCCCATCGATCGAGAAATGCCTCTCGAAGGGCCAATCTCAATTCTGCACTCTTATGTTCCGATTCCGGCTCGACCGAGACCCTGAAGGACCGATCGTACGAGAGGCTCGCTTTCGACGAACTGTCGTTGGACGACATCGTTCTCCATAACTCGGACTATCAATTGCTGGTGGCCAACCCTAAAGAACACCCCACTGCAAAGGGTCAGACTGTCCCCGATAAGAATTTTCTGAGTGTGAGTTGTGCTGCTGGGCACTTTGGACTTAGTTGGATTTAGATAGCTTGGCTAGACTTGCTTAACAGTTCAATGGGTTGTTCTCATTGGTTCTTTACTAACAACTTCAAATAATCATCTTCTTCTTGTCAGTTCTTGTTAACTGTTTTGTCGTTCGGGGTTTTCCCCGGCGAGTGAATGCTTTCGTTTCGCTTGGGAAGGGATTTTTAAACCAATTTCGCTTTTTGGGAGTTTTTAGAGATTTTTGTTGTGATTTCATAGCTTGGCTTTTAACGATCTGCTTTTGTTTTAATTGGCTCCCCTTCCTCTTCGATTAGAAATTCATTTAAAAATAAAAAAATGCTTTTGCCTGAAATAATTTGAAATTTGAAATCCTCCAGAGATTTAAAAACGTCGATTCGTTCAACTGCTCTTTTTTTTTCTCAATAATTTCACTAATCGCTGTTTTTCGATTTTCATTTCAATCATCAAACAATCGACTCGAACTAATCAAAAAAACAGAGGCAATAAAAAACTATTTCCTTATCAAATAATGAATCGTTATCAGAAAATCGATTTGAGGAATGATGGATTGATATCTCGTCCGTTAACCCATCACCCGATCGATCGGGCTTTTTGACCCCTTGTTTGATTGGTCGTTTCAAGGACTTCCTCGACCAATCCCTTTCGAGGAGCAGCAGTCTGAAGAGCATCGGACCGGTGGACAGCACCACTAAGGAAGACCACTGGAATGCCGACAACCAATCGTAAGTGTGTCTTACAGTCATCGTGATCTTCATCGCCATCATCATCGGTTATACCAATGAAGAGATGACAAGTTCATTTGGCATCATCATCATCATCATCATCATCATCATCATCAGTTCCACCAATAAAGAGATGGCAATTTACTTTGGCATCATCACCGTCATCATCATCGTCGTCGTCGTCGTCGTCGTCAAGGAGAACAACAACAACAACAACAACATTAGCTTTTAACACGTCTGGTTGGCGCCCAAAAAGATGTTCACTGCGTTATTTTTAAAGATTTCTTCGCATGGCATGAGAACTTGTTTTCGACTTGTTTTATGTGGAGATGTTGGAATCGTCTGCAAATCAAGCGGGTTTTTTTTAATGTTTTTCTTTTTTGAGGAGGAGGGATATTTTCGAACTACATTCTTGTTGTACTGTACTGGTTCTTTCATGATTATGACGACGATGACATTTATGACCGATCTTCATCATCATCATCATCATCATCATCATCATCATCGCCATTACCATCATCATAAGTTTTGAGTTCTAATAATTTTAATATCCTCATCATCAACACCAGAACCCACCCTTCGACATCATCATCGTCATCGTCATCATTATCATCATCGTCATCATCATCGTCATCATCACGATCACACTTTTGTAGCCACCGATTTTTCAGCCGCAGCTCCAACTCGCCACTGTTTGCCAGTTCGTCTCCTGTCAGCACCACAACACCGAGAATCCCCAACTGCATGTGGCCCTACTCCAGTTCATTCTCTCCGGATTCAAACTCCAGCCTGGAGGTGGGTGAAGCACGTGTTGAGACCTGTTGCGATGCTTCGTGAACTACACTGCGGTCACACGATGAAATGATTAGTTTCCAAGGGAACTTGTTATGATGATGATGATGATGATGATGATGATGATGATGATGATGATGATGGTGATGGTGGTGATGGTGATGATGACGATGATGATGACGACGATGATGACGGTGGTGGTGCTGATGATGTCGATGATGATGATGATGATGATGACGGTGGTGGTGATGATGATGATGATGATGACGATGATGGTGGTGATATGGCACTGGTGATGCCGACGACGATGACGATGATGATGGTTGTGATGATGGTGACGATGATGGCAACAAGCCTGCTATCTTTCCATTTATTGTCATGCTTGTTTTGAGGTCGTACTACAACTCACATCAATTCCTCCAATCAATTTTCATTTCACTTTCAAACTCGTCAAAGCAAGCATCCATCTTTGGTGATATGTTTCTGAAGCTGGTTTTGAACCAGCTGGCCTTGGACCTGATGATGAGTTGGTTATGAATGAAGTTCTGAGTTGCACTTCCAGTCCTTGGTACTGAAAAAGGAATTTGATGTGGATGGTTGAGCGGATGTTTGTGTGTGTGTTTGTGTGTGTTTGTGTGCGTGGTTGTGTGTGTGGTTGTATGGCTGGTTGTGTGTGTGGTTATATGGGTGGTTGTATGGGTGGTGGTTTTGTGGGTGGTTTTGTGGATGGGTGGTTCTAATAAACTGTGGAGTTCCAAGTCAGACGAGACAAATATTCGTTCATCCACAATCGATATCAAGTTTCAACAAAAGATGAAGATGCTGATTTTTAACCTTCAAAAAAAAATTCCTCCTAGTGATGAATGAATTCATTTGTTTTGAACAATTTTTTCATCTAAAGCAGTTCTCAGCCACCAACCACGTCATGGTTGTCGTCTGCATGATCATCTTCATCGTCATTATCTTCATCACCGTCATCATCATTATCACCACCACCACTATTATCATCATCATCATTTGTTTAGGGGAGAAAAGGTCGTGAAGGGCGAAGGTCATTAGATCTGGGAGGGGTCGAAGAGCACGAAGACGTCAAGGTATCCCTTTTTATTTTTTATTTTTTATTTAATTTGCTTATTTTATTTATTCATCTCGGGTAAATTAAGTAAATTAGTAGCATTATTATTCGTGACATTTCTTTGCAACAATACATTATTTCCGTTTTTAACGTCATTAATCTCATTGATATTATTGTCATTGTTTTTGCTGCTGTTAATGTCACCACCACCATGATCATAACCATCATCATCGTTGTCATCATAATCACAACCACCACTACCACCATCATCATCATCGTCGTCGTCGTCGTCATAATCACAACCATCATCATGGTTGTTTACGTTTTCTTTCTTCTTTCCAGCAAAAACTGGAGGAGGCCCAAAACAAGCTGCTCAACAAGCAGAACATCATCTCAGTGGTGATGTCACAACTCTCTGGACTCGTCAGTCCTTCCACGACAGCTCTCAGAGACTGGAGCAACTGCAACCAGTACTCTCTCTCCGAAGTCAGTGGTTTGATGATGATGATGATGATGGTGATAATGATAGTAGTGGCAATGATGATGATGAGGATGGTGGTGGTGATAATGATAGTAGTGGCTATAATGATGATGGTGGTGGTGGTGGTGATGATAATAATGATGGTGATGTTGATCAGGAGGAAGGAGAGCCTGGTTATGCAGCATTGGAAAAATCTAAACCATCTCTCTAAATCAGTGCTTAAATAATGTCGATAAAAATGGTCGCTTATAATTCTTTGCATTTATGTTCTCAAATGGGAGATAATTCACCACAGTGGTGATTTTCAACGAGCATTTTCGATATTTACGGATTATTTTATTACTTATTTTTGTCTTCGAAAAAAAAACCGACGTCCATTTGTCCCTCAACTTTTTTCAGGTCGAAGAAGTGCTGAGGAAGCTGAACGAATCCATCGGGAGAACAAACCTCGAAAAGACGGAACTGGAAGCATCGCTCCAGAGAGCCGAGAGAAGAAACAGTTTCGCCCTTTCGAGCACCTTGAAGGACTTAAAAGTCCAGAACGACCTTCTTGCCTCTGCCATGGCCGACAGAGAGACCCTGATAAGGCAACTGAAAACGGATCTCGAGGAAAGTGCCGGGAAAATCCGGGCCAGGGATTCTGCGAACGAGAATCTCGAGAAGAACCTGCAGCAGTTGAAAATGTCCCTGAAGACCTCGGAGATCAGACGGGGCATGCTGGAGAGAAGGAACTCCGAGATCATGGAAGAAGTTGCCGATCACAACAATTCGATCAGGTCGAGAGAGAATTTGAACCCGAAGAGGATGAGTGTGGACAGCAGTCCGTCATGCTGCATGACTGTGAGGTCGGAGAGGGACTCTCTTCTCCAGGTGGTCGGTGATCTTCGGAATGAGGTTTCGAACCTGGAGAAAGATCTCACCGACGAGAAGATGTGCCGAGAGTCCGCCAGGAAGTCGTTTCTGAAAGAGCTGGCCGACCACAAGAGCAGGGCAGAGGAGGACAGGAAGGTCGTCAAGAACCTGCAGGAAGACATCGAACATTTGAAAGCAGATCGAACGAACGCCCTTTCGGCACTGAACGAAAGGAACACCAAGATTTCACTGCTCTCCGGCGACCTGAGCAAGGTCGAGCAGGAGTTGAGAGAGGCTTTGAGCCAAAACGATGAACTGACTTCCCTCTTCAGAGAATCTGAACAGCAGACGAAAGACTTGACCATGACTTTGGACTCGCAGTCGAAGAGAATTCTCACCCTGGAAGCAGACATGGGGAAGCTGCTGTCAGAAAATGAAGAACTGAACCATAAGCTGGACTTCAGTGTGGCCGAAAAATGCTGCTTGTCAGAAGAACTCGAGAGATTGGCTCAGGAATTCGAGGCACACAGAGAGCAGGTGGAAGATCAAATGAATAATTTTCACAAGATTAGATCAAACTCTGACGAGGTTCGAGAGATTGCACGGTTGAATGAATATGTAGGGGAGCTCGAACACCACCTGGAAAACCACAGAAAGTCTCTGGAGGAGTTGAAGTTCGACCACCAGAAGAAAGTCCTCCAACTGGAATGCCAGGCTGGAGAACTCTTGGAAAAATTGAAAGCCTCGGAGAAGGAGAAAATTTCATTGCGTGACAAAAAATTGCAGATGGAAGTCGATTTGAAGCAACTTTCGGCAACCTGCAAGGAGTTCGAAGGAAACTTTTTGGCAAAGGAAAGGCACTCAAAAGGTTTGGAGAAACAACTGTCAGAATTGAAGGCGAGGAGACTGCCGGAGGAATCCAACGAGGCGACGAGCACAAAATCCAGGAGTGCAGAAATGCTCTCCGACCAGAGCAAAACCTCCGAGCTGGAGAAGGCCAACTCGGCTCTGAAGCAGCAGTTGAGAAAACTGGAGGTGGATCTGGAAGATGCCAGATCTTCTTCCTCGGTCAAAGTTCAGGAACTCTCGAGAAAGTTGGACCTCGAGCAGAGGAGATGCTCTCGTTTCTGCGACTCCCTGAGGAAGCTGGGAGGTGACGATCGCTCGGAGAGCGTGCCCGATCACCTGGAAACCTTGATCGACGAACTGGAAACGACCAGGACTCGGCTGCAAGAGATGGAGGAACGAGCCGACCGCTTGCAGACCGAGTTGGAGAATTCCGAGCTTGGAAAACAATCCGTCGAAGACGGCGTCTCAGAAAGCGTGGAAAGCTCGGGGGATGTTTTCATTTCCGACGCAGTCGTCGTCGCACTCCAGAATGCGTGGTGAGTCGAGTGGGTTTGAGGGAGTGTTTTTTTTTTATTTTGTCTTGAAAAAAAATTCTAATTTATTTTGAAGAAATGCTTGCTGTCGTTTACTCCCGATGCAATCGATCAATCAATCTGCAGATTTAAAAACTTCTTAATGTTTATCGTCAGTTTTTATGTAATAAAAAATCTCGTTATGTTTTGAGGGAAAAGTTACCAAGCCGATGCTTTGTAAGCTCTTGTTGTTCCATGCGATGCACTTTTTGCAGCAGTAACTTTGATCGCCTTCTACTCGGGCGAGCCTGGGTTTTGAACTCACGACTCTCGGATTGGGATGTTTTTGGCATTTTTATGAGGTTGATTTAAAGCTGTGTACCTTGTTTTGCAGGACTCCAAGTCTCTTGAAGCTCTAGAAGAAACAGTTCGACAACTTGAACTGCAACTTAGAAACATCCAAGTATGAAATACTTAAAATTATTTGCTATCATCATCATCATCATCATCATCATCAAAGTCCTCGTCATCGTCGTTATAGTAGAGATCATCATCATCGTCGAATGTTATCGCGGAGATCATCATAATCATAATCATCATCATCATCATCATCATCATCTCCTTTGTCGCTGTGCACTCTGTCACCAGTAGGGCCATTGATCGAGTGGGATTCATTTTGAGCAGGTAATTAGTGAAGTAGGTACAACTCATGAGGCAGACGTCAGATATTGTTCAGATGATGATGATGGTGGTGATGATGACGACGGTGATGATGATGGTGGTGATGACGACGGTGACGACGTTGTCTGTGTCGAGTGGCGATCAAGATAATGATAATGATAATGAGACAGAGTTTCAACAGATAGATTTATTCACTGCCATGATTTATGCTAATGATCAAACATTACTGATCCAGTTGACCGATCAATTCGCATTTCAAAAATTACTGATCGATAACCTCTCCCCGCTCGCCCACCCCAGGACGACCACCAGCACGAACTGGCCGTACAAAGGGCTGCCCACAGGAGGGAACTGACGATGAGCAGGGAGGAGACGCTGAGGAAGTTGGCAGATGCAGAGGCAAATTGCCTGCCAATTAATGAGGACAGCATCCGGAAGAAGTACAGCAAAGATGTCAACAAGATCAAGGTCAGTGGATGCTTGATTTTGAGTATTTTCAGTACTGGATGTATAGTGAGTTGGGTGGTCGAGTGAGCAGTTGGGTGGGTAGTTGGGTGATTTTGGGGGGAGTTTTCGTGGGTGAAATGAGTGTGGGTATCTGCGTGGAGTGGATGGAATTTTTGTGCCTAGGGAACCCTTTGATGGAAAGAGTAGGAAAAGCAGCTTCCATGTTTTGATTTCGACTTCTGAAGATTCTTTTGACTTTTTTTCCCCTCTTTTTAAAAATTTCAATTCCACTTCTTTCCCACTGAATTCTGATCTTCTTGTCGATATTTTTAATATTTTAAGGAGCATTTAAAACATTTCTTTGTTAATTAATTTAAATAATTTATTAATTAATTAATTTTAAATAATTCATTCATTTAATTATTTATTTATTAGTTAGTTTTACTTTTGTAAAAACTTTGTTTTCATCTCGTGGTCTCCGTGAGGACTTCAAAATGTTGTTGTCAACTTGAACTTTTCATAAAGAGTTTGTTCTGTGGCACAGAACCACATTGCCAAAGGATCGCACCGGGCTCTCCCACCCCTCTCACAGGGGCTTTTATGGAATTGAAAAGTTGTTTGTGCACTTTTGTTGTTGGTGTTGTTGGATGTTGTTGATCTCCTTTGGCTCTCTTTACAAACGTCGTCTGCATTTCTGTGGTTTCATTCTCTCAATTCTTTTCATTCACCAAACAATGAAACGCCCGTGATATTATGTTTTGTTTTTGATGATTCATGATGGTGATGATGATGAAGAGAGTGATGACGACAATGATGATGATGACGATGATGATGATGATGACGACGACGACGGTGATGATCGGTGGTACCTGTCCAGTAAGGGTTCTCGCCTCTCGAAAAGATGTCTCCAGGACACTCAAAGATTCTGAGCTGAACTTCACCTGTATGTTGGTCTGAGTCAGACTTGATGTCAGTGACTGCTTTTAGAAGACAAATTGTTGCTAATTAAGTGAAAAATATGATTTTTTTATTTTATTTTGTTATTTGCTGTTTGATTTACGATTCCTTTGTGAGACATGAGGCAGGAATTGCCATGACATCATTATCATAACCAATCTGCTTTTATTCCTCCGTCCATCCATCATTTCCGACACTTTCATAAAACAAATCTCACAAGAACATGCACCAACATTTATCTTTGGAAACCAAGATGTCAATAATTTATTAATAAAACCATCCATCTTAATATAGGAATTGCCTTAGACCTCACCATCATCATCATCATCGCCGTCATCAATATCATCATCATCATCATCATCGCCACCGTCGTCATCGCAGCCATCGTCTTCATTATCGTCATCATCGTCATCATCACAGGAGATGTACAACAAGGGCTTCCATACGTTGGAGAAGTCTCAACAGCAGACGATAGCAGAGCTGAAGAGGAGTCACGTGATCGAGATGGAAAGACTCCAGCTGGAGAAGGAGCAGCTACTCAAGGAAGAAGTCGCTGCCACCCAAGCGGGTTTGTTCGGTTTATGTAGCTCTTCATAAGTTATGTAACTTCATTTGCTTAATTATCTAGATTAAATAGTATTATTATAATAATTTTGTTTTAATGCTTAAAATATTATCTTATTATCACCTCTGTTACTTTTGTTGCTTTACTAACAATGCTGTTAATATCGAATTAATCCATATCAGCCAGTTGGGTGATTGATTGATTGGTTGGTTAGATGGTTCACTGATTGATTGGCTGGTTGAGTGATTGATAAGTTGATTGATTGATTGGTTGGTTCACTGATTGAGTGATAGGTTGGTTGATTGATTGGTTGATTGCAGCACTTGATGCCATGAAGAAGGCACATGAGGCAGAGTTGGAGAAGGAAAGACAGAAGTTCATCGACAAACTCTCACAGACCTACAGCATCACAGACATGAAGGCCCTCCAGAAGAAGCATGAGTGAGCATGATAACGATCTTGTTGATGATGATGATGGTGGTGGTTGTAGTGGTGATGATGATGAAGATGATGATGGTATGATGACATTGGTGATGTTGATGATGATGGTGGTGGTTGTAGTGATAACGATGATGAAGATGATGATTGTGTGATGACATTGGTGATGATGATGATGATGATGATGGTGGTGGTGGTGGTGGTGGTGATTACGATGATGATTAAATTTCATAATGGAGATGTGCAATGACGAAGCTGTCGAATGTTGTCGACGATGACTTCTGTTGCTGAAGAAATTATCCTTGTTGCCCTGTTTCCTCAGGGAGGATGTGAAGTTCATCGAGGTTGAAATCAGACAGCTTTCGGAGCAGTACTCCATCAAGTGCCTGGAAAACGCGGCCGTCGGCGAGCGGCTCAAGCAGCAGACGACTTCGCTGCACGAGAATCGCAAACGAGTTCAGGATCTCTTGGCCAGGTCGGATTGATTGATTGATTGATTGATTGATTGATTGAAAAATTACGCACCCTTCTTGCATTTGAATTGCTTCTTTATTTTTATTTCCTACTGTTACATTTAAAAGCAACTAATTTAAACTTCATAATAATTACTTTTTATTTTATTTTATTAATCAGGAACGAGGAGCTCGTTTCGCACATGAAGTACGAGATGGAGAAGTTGAATCGTCTCCTTGGAAACCTCTCCTCTGACAAAATCCACTCCCAGGCCTCCGTCTTTGACTTGAAGGAGGTTTGTGAGGCAGACTGTTGCCATTACCGCTGCACGACAAATTGCAATACTCGAGTTATATAATTAGATGTTCTTTTAATCAAAATGTTATTATTAATTATTATATTTATTAAGTATTAAACATAATTAGTTACTAACTATAATTAATAATTACTAATTGTTAATAATATTATTCCAGTCAATTATTTTGTCCTTTTTCCTCCAGGCAATAAACCAGGCGAAGCAGGCCGAGATCTTCCAGCTGAAAGAGCAGCTCAAGAATGCCCACCTGCGATTGGACGGTGCTCTTGAGGTCGGCCAATGAATGAATTTTTCTTTTCTGATGTGTTTCTCCACCTCTTATTTATATATTTTTAGATTTTTGTACCAAGTCTAATTTTATGATTCGCTGTAAAACAAAAATTCCAATAGTTTCATAAATGATTTAATCTAAATTTATTCTTTTAAAATGATAAATTTGTATCCAATTCATTCTTTTGCAATTTAATTGTTTTAAATAACACCACAACCTGTGAAATATTGTGTGAAATAGTCACAATGCAGTCTGTTCCTCTCATCATTATCATTCCACCATTATCACTATGATTTATCGTCATCATCACCACCACCACCATCACTATCATCAAGATTCATCACCATCATCATCCTCATCATCATCGCCATCATTACCAGGAGTTGAAGGAGTTGAATGAGAAGCACCACTTCCTCCTGGAGAAGATGGAGGTCATGAGGAGGTCGTCGAACCTCAGCAGCCTCGACAACAGCACCAACGATGCCGACCTTTTCAGTGAGCACTCACTCGATTCTCACATTCATTTGCGACCGTCACTTGCTAACTAATTACTGCTAATCACCTCTAACTACACTAATTAGTTAGTGATCTAGTGATGATAATTGGTCAGATCATTACGTTGTGATTGATATCGCCAAAGTGATAAACATCGTCGACGATAAATATCAATCGTTTGACGATGATTGATTAAAATATTGCCTTGCAATTAATATTGTTATCTTAGATCCAAGCATCTATTTTCTTCCTTCTAATGGTTCTTTCGTGTTGAGGCACTTTGATTTGGATTGGTGGTTCGGTCCTAATTATTTATATATTATTATTAATATTAATAATAATTAATTAATTGCATTTATTGAATTTTTTATTACTCTGCAGTATTGCATTAATCTAATTCTCACGTTCCGCTCAAACGATGTTGCTGTTCTGATTAGATCCTTCAATGTCGATTATTTATGACATCTTAATAATTAACAATTACTTAACAAATCCCGACTCGGATTCAACTTTTCCTTGAAAAAAACTGTTCGACGACACTTGACACCGTGGCGTTAAAATCTTCACGAGTCGCAAGATTTTGATTGGTTTTTCAGAGAGGGGAGAAGATCTTGACTCCACCCTCACCATCTCCACTTGTTCTGATTGGTCGATCGCAGATCAGCCACCTTTCACGGCAGGGTTTGAAGTTCCGAACAGGGGCTCTTCCAGAAAACTTAGCTGGAAGTTTAAAGGTTTAAAATATTAATAATAATAATAATAATAATATAATAATTACTATTAATAATAACAATGACAACAATAACAGTAATAATAACAACAACAACAATAATAATAATATTGTGATTTGCATTTTAGTGATTCATTTTTTATAATCTCCATTTGGTAAATCTTCATTTCAATTATCTAAATCTGTGTTGAAATGATTTAAACCAATCAGAAGAGCATTTGCATAGCTCGACTCCTCCTCCTCCCATCATAAACAAATGGTTATTCCCGACAGGCAAGGACAACTTGAATGCCAGGCTGACCCTCGAAAAGTGCAAGTCCATGGACTCAGATCACTCCATCAACTCTGTGGGATTTCCAGATTCGAACGTCCCTGACAGCGTTGCCGCTCCTTCCAGCGACGAGTCCGAAGACGAGCCTCGACCTCCGAACAGTTCGGATCCTTCGGCACGACCGAGACGATCGCCGACACGGACGGCAACAACAACGACAAGAAGAAGAGGAAGAATTTTGATGGGGAGGTTTTCGTCAGGGCTCAGAAAGTCCCTTCCTTGACCCCCACGGACCTCATCTCCGAGGCTACAGGGGTGTGACCTTAGTCCCCGACTTGCCAGAATTTTATTGCATCGCAATTTTACTTTGCAGCTTCTCTCCTGACGTGCGCGCCTTCTTTTATGGCGGAAAGCCGTCAGATGTTTAATTTTAGTTGGTTTAGTCAGTTTTTTGTACATTTTTTTCTTCGTTCGTTAAATTGTAATTGCCAACTTTAATGAACTTTAGATGAGACTTAAGTCGACATCGCATAACAAAGTTCAGTTTGCCATGTTTGACCCCCTGTTAACCTGTTGATCTAAATTTTCCCTTCATTTGTATTCAGACCAATCGATGTTTTCTCCCCTCAAATGTTCCCTCAAATGTCCCCTCAAATGTCCCCTCAAATGTTCCCTCAAATGTTTAGCATTTCTTTCCACAGAATCTGTGACTTGAAGAATCTCAAGGGATTGTTGGACCAATGTTTGTTTCACCTCTGATCGATTTTTTGCGTTCCGACGTGTGTTTGTTAAATTTGTGGCTTACGGACGATGACGTGCGGCAGGATGGATGGATGGAGTGCGAGTGTGACATCGTCTCTTGTTTGTGCAACACAATCAACATATCAGACTCTCCCGACCGGAATTCTTCGTGTTTTTCGTGTCCCTTTTCTACTTCAACTTCACGAACTAATACTGCTTCATCATTGATAATCGAGTGCAATTGTTCGACGTTTTTGTAGAAAATTCTCGAATTTTTATTTCCTTAGGTTTCTTTTCGTTCTGACGTTTAAAATAATAACACGGCTTTAATACGTCCTCCGATCCTCCAGGAGATTTTGAGACTCTTGCAGGTTTTTCTGTGTAAGTGTTACAAAAGTTGTTTGTCCTGAGACAATAAGTAACTAACGACTATGTAAACAGCGCCATGGCTTTCTGGCTCTGTTCGAGTTAAGGTCATTGTTTTAGTCGGGGGAGGAGATAGTAGTCTGCCTAACTTTTCGAATTCAGTGAGTGCCTTCTTTGAGTACTAATCCAACTGTACTGCATTCGTCGGTCTGTTTTGCGAATTTTAAAATTTTTTTGAAATAAATCTTTTCAAGTGTTTCATAATTAATTCATGAAATGTAACTTTTAGTTAGTTTGTGAAAGGTCAGAAATGCGCTTTCCAGAAGGCCTGGAGCATTTCTAACCAAATACTGTAAGTTCATTGAGGAAAGCAAAAGTTAAGACAGGATTGATCGCAAGACCGCCTCGCCATCAAAAGATCGCAAGTTGGAACAGACTCCTTTCACAAAGTAGCGAAAAACGAGGGACTTAAGCTGATTGAGGCGTGATTCCGGGACTTTTATTCACAAGTTACTGATGAATGAAAAAAGGGCGTAAAGTTTTAAAATCCTGACATTATTTACCTAAAAGATGTTTCGAGATGATCACCATTCAGCGATTAATAATTTACCTTTCCCATTGATTGCTTGAGATCAGAGTTTATTTTTGACCGAATTAAATGTACTTGAGTTAAAATTAATGACCTCGATTAACTCGCAATGTTAATTGTGCTGACTAAATGTTTTAGTAGCAGACATTTTTTACACATTCATTTTAACGTAATTGCAATATTTAAGCAGTGTCTAATTGCGCTAGAACCAGTTAAACTTTTTATTATTTAGTATTTATTAGTCAATAATTAGCAACAAATTACTAAATAAGATCAATATTAAGATTCGAAATAAGTTCCAAAATGTTGTGCGCTAAAGTGCAAAAAGCCAGCATGCACACCTTACCTTTCGGACTTTTGGCGAGTCGAAGCGGATGCTCGTTTAATCGTATTTTGCTGTTTTATTGTTGACGACCACAGTTTTGCATGAAATACTTACGTTGTTGAACCGATTGCCATGGCTGAAGCTCTTAAAACCTGTGTTAAAGGTTATCTATTTGTAATAAAACTTGTTGGCGCAGTTGTGTTCATTCGAGGCCTCTGCTAGCTTGTGGATTGTGTATTTTATTTATGATGAATTTGGAAACTTCTCAGTGGAAATTTTAAAGCTGTTTGTATGAATTCGAATCTAGAAGCTGTTTGGGATGCAACTGGCAGACAATCAGGCAATATTCATGCTCAAATTGTACAACTTGAAGTGAAACAAGATAAATTTGAACAGAAAATTTTGGCAAGGACGTGATTGCTTTGCAAGTTTTGAAGAGAGTTTGACATATTAAATGTAATTCCTTTTTCAGGCTGCAGAAGATTTTAGACTGTTAATTTTTAAAACTGCAAAGCCATTGAAAGTAATTGCATTTTATGCCTTTTCTTTGTGTTAATGTCTCCTTAATCATTAAGTTTGTATGCATTAGTTGGAACAGAGCATCCATTATTGTGACATCACAGAAATACAGTGCTATGATCTTACTAAGGTAGGTGATGAGAGACTTTTGTTAGAAAATATGAAAGCATTAGACATAACTATTACACTAATTAAATTCTAATAATATATGAATGAGTGTTCGCTGAACATTTCCATTGAAAAAAAAAAAGGGATTGAAATGAACTTAAACTGGATCTCAATCACTTCTTATAGTTCAATTCAACTTGTATATCCACTGTAACTCTTTTTTTTTTAGTTTAAACATGAATTTTACATAAATTCAATGAATTTAAGAAATATTGGCCAAGTCAAACACCTAACCTTAACCCTTTCCCGAACCACATCCCTATTCCTAATTCTACCCCTGGAAAACTGAAGAGATTTGCTCCCCTCCGAGTTGGCTTTTGCCCGTGACTTCTCGAGCTACCAATTTAAGCAGGGAGTTTGAGCACGTCGTTGATGCCAAGAACTTCAAACATTGCAGTTGTCCGTGTCAACCGACGGCAAGCAGGTTCGACTGGCCGCCAAAAGGGACGAGACGTTCTTGAACCTTCTGCAGCATGTATTTGAAAGAATTTCCATCATCAACCATCCAGTCTCCGTCGAGTGAGTTCCTTGTTTGAGAAGTGATTCGCTTCTTGTGATTGCTTGTGCAGTGTTATCTCGGTTCTTGTTATTGTTTGATGTGATGATTATTTTGTGGGATTGTCTTATCTCAGTACTCAAGCAGCTCAGTACTGATAGGAATTGAGGAAAATATTGTATTGGTTCAATGATCTAGTCATGCAATTAGTAGCTTATCAAAAAATTTGTAATGGTCGATGATAACTGATAATTCGTTGCCCTGCAATGAAGTTTGCCTTACAACATTTCCTCGACAAACAATACGACAACGATACAACAATACAACAATGATACGACAACAATGCAATGACAATAATACAACAACAATACGACGATATGTTTTGGGACACGCAGAGGTTTTCTGAGGTTGTCAAACTTCCTGTTTGTTTGTCTTAATTTGTCATCAGTTTGTCATTCTATGGAGGAGTCTTCTATTGCTACTAATTGTGATCATACTGTGTTGTTACTATTTCTAAGTCATGATTGTTACTCAGTATATTGTTATTATTATTATTATCACTATTATTATTATGATTATTATGATGATGATTATTATTATTGTTATTATTACTGTTATTATTATTATGATTATTATTATTATTATTATTACTATTATTATATTTACATTACAGTAATAATAATTATTAATTATTACTTTTAAACTGAGTTTAAAGAAGTCACTAAAAGTAGTTAAATAACTAAACAATTGTATTTATTAATTAAGTCTTAAAATGAACCAATATCTGGTCTTATTTCAACTTCTTTTCATTTCAGTGGTTTATGACAAAACTTTATAAAGCATTTTAAGTTATGTTGAATGAATGGATGAATGAATAAATGAGTGGGTGAGTGAATGAATGAATGAGTGAGTGAGTGAGTGAGTGAGTGAGTGAGTGAGTGAGTGAGTGAGTGAGTGAGTGAGTGAGTGAGTGAGTGAGTGAGTGANTGAATGAATGAATGAATGAATGAATGAATGAATGAATGAATGAATGAATGAATGAATGAATGAATGAATGAATGAATGAATGAATGAATGAATGAATGAATGAATGAATGAATAAATGATGGGAGTGAGTGAATGAATGAATGAGTGAGTGAGTGAGTGAGTGAGTGAGTGAGTGAGTGAGTGAGTGAGTGAGTGAGTGAGTGAGTGAGTGAGTGATTGAATGAGTAGAACAGAATGTGATTAATAAAAGACAAAAAAATCCAATCCATGATGATATTTTTTTATTCGGTAATTTTGACCATTTTATAATCATGTTGAAATTGGAGTCAGGCATTCATGTTTCTAATTATTTATTATTATTATTATTATTATTATTATTATTGTTGTTGTTATGACGACGATGATGATGATGATGATTATTATTATTATTGTTTACAATTATTTATTACCATCTTGTTCCCTTAGACTTGCATCATAATATACCTTTCGAGGTCTCACTTTCACCATTCTTTTCCACCATCTTCACCATTGTCACCATCTTATTTCATCACCACCAATTTATTTCACCATCAGAAAGAAGATTCCAAAGATCGAGGCACCAGATGCAATAAAGGATGAAATTTACGGATCCCTGACCATTACCAGTTCTCTGCCCCACCTGGTCGGCCCCTGTGGGAACTTCTCGAACGTCTACCGCTCCAAATGCGACCAGATGGGCGTGGAGTGTCACGAAGACGTGGCCTGGGTGAGTTGCCGAACGTGTTTACGTTTGCCGTCGGTTTGTATTTTGTTATTGTCTCATTTAATTGTATTATCGATGATTTTTATTAACTGGATTAATTGTTCTGTTTATTATTAATTATTATTTTTTATTATTGTTTTTATTGGTTGTGGTTTTGAAAGGAGCATAATAATAATAATTAATAATAATAATAATTAATTAACAATTAATAATAATAATAATAATAATAATAATAATACTATTGCTATTGTTTTAATCATTGTTCCCAATGCAATGGCTCTAATTAATTAGGGATAGCAGGTACAAAAGTAAGGGTTGCATAGGGCTGGTATGAGTTGTGCAGGGCATGTTTGGGTTGTGACCTCTGCTTTTGTTGGGTTCCCAAATGATATTTTTATCTTCTCAAAACATCAATTTATTTTGATGACCTCAAGCAAGTATTGTGCTCTGTGAAGTGTCACACTTTTGAGGGAATACCCAGCCAACATTAACATCGTGTCATGCCATGTCATGCTGTTTTGATTAGTAGTTATTCTCTTGGAGTTTAACAGATTAAACATAATGCTTAAAAACTGGAGATCCATTTTTTTTTAGTGTTTTCTATCCCTGGGATGTGATTCGAGCCTCATAGTATCGTATGTCATTCTTTTCATGTTTACAATTTCAGGACATCGATGCTATTTATAACTTGCAAAACTGCTATGAGCTGAACCTCTCTGACTTTGACCACTTGACTCCCAAGTAAGTAATCGATGTCCCGACCAGGTCTTGAACCTCTGACGTAAGAGTTCGTTCGCTTGTCTTTCTAACAGGAGCATGATTCCTCTCGTGGCTTCTCTGGAGCACAACAATTGGTTCAGCAAGCTCAATTTCTCAAACATAAAGATGGTTTGTTGAATTTTGTCTCATCATCATCATCATCAACATCATCTCATCATCATCATCATCATCATCGTCATCATAATCATCATCATCACCATCATCATGTTGATAAATATCTCTGGCCAGGGTTTTCAAGATATTTCTTAAGAGAGCACTTGTTATAAGAAAAGCAATTTGATAAAATTTGAACAGTTTTCGATTGCCACGATTAATTTTAGACCGCATGCCCCGTGACGATCCTCGTGGAATTTGTTCCCTCAGTATTTTCAGAAATTGTTAGAATTAGTAATTTTTAATTCTCTGTATAAATTTTAAGAGCTGATTGAGAAATGTCCTAAGGTGTCTCCATGCATAATTTAAAATTAATAATTTTAATTTTTGCATCCTCGTTGCACCTACTGACTTTCTTCGACTTGCGAGTTCATTCGTTTGTCATTCGTTTGTCAGAACGACTTTCACAATCGCTTTGATCCGCCCATTGCTCGGGTGTTTTTCATTCAGTCGACATTTCCTGGTAAAGTTTTTGTGTCACGAGCCATAAGTGGTTTGTTTATTACTTCATCATCATCATCATCATTATTATTATTATTATTATTGTTGTTGTTATTACTTTATTATTATTATTATTATTATTATTGTTATTAACTGGTTAACATGATTCCGAATGAATGTGTAAACGTGAAAATTGAGTCAAATTGAGTTTTAAAAAAAAAACCCATAAAAAGTAAAAAAGAAACAACAAATTATGATTTCTTGTTAGATTCCTTGAAATAGTTTGGCATTCAAAGTCGTCTCAATTGTTGTTGTTGTTGTTGTTGATGTTGATGTTGATGATGTTGATGTTGTTGTTGTTGTTGTTGTTGTTGATGATGTTGATGTTGTTGTTGTTGTTGTTGTTACAGACTGCAGACTTGCAGAATGAGTTGGTGAAGATCTTCAAGGAGAACAAAACCATTGAAGATCTGAACCTTTCAAACACAGGCATAAAGAGGTGAGAGTACTAAGCTGTGACTTTGGTGGTTCAATTCATTTTGATGACTCACTCCAAAAATGCATCCAGATACATGGATGCAATTTTGTGTTTTTAAGATGAATTTTTTTGTTTAATTTTTGAACTTTTGAACTGAACAATTTTGACCAAACAATTGAGGGCTTAGTAATGAGAAGAGCTATTTGAAGCCACCAAAATCCTCCTTAGCTCAAAGGTATTGAGTTCGAATCCCTGTTAATTCCGGGAATGTCGATGTTTACGTTAATGAGTTATCCATGGACTTTTGGAGTCGTTTTCAACTCTGCACGTGGAATGAGAAACGTCGTCTGTCCATTTCGTTCTATTTTGACTTTTGTTTCAGCGATTTCCTGTCGAGACTATTTACCGTCGGCTGTTCATCGTTGTGCTCGGTGGATTTATCCAACAACAACTTGGATGACAAAGGTTGGAGTTTTCGTGAGAATGCTTGGTTTTTATGTAAATGAATGTGCTCAAGTGAGTTTGTTAGCGAGAAACGCATCGTTCCTTTTTAAACGAATCACGAATTCGGGTCTTCGATCATAACAACAACTTCGAGACCGGTAATGAATTCGTTAGAATCGACCCGATATTTCACCTTCTTGGAGTCAGTGTGCTCGTTCTTTCTTAATTTGAACTCATTCACCGAATTATTCAATCAAATAAACCTTTAATATCACTGCGCCTAGAACCTCAATCATCTGAACTGTTGCTTATTCGAAGCTGTCGACGTATCGATGGATGGATGGATGGTAGTTAAATGAGAGAGATAAAACGCCGAACGACGCCCCAAAGACAAGATATTTCTGTCACCGACTTTCATTTTCTAATATCCATAATTTCCAGCCATTATGCATCTTGCCAATCTCACGAAGTCATCGCTTAAGGGCATGAGGTCATTGAACCTGTCCAAGTCATCCATCACCTCGGCTGGGGTCGGTGCCCTGGCGAGGGTTCTCTCCAACAACCAGACCAACCTGACGACCCTGTCGGCGCTCGACCTCTCGGGGAACTCACTCAAGGAAGAAGCTACGGTGATTTCTGAGATGCCCTTCTATTGTCTTCATTAATGATAATTCGTAATTATTAATTGACTACTTATTAACTTTTTTTCATTAGTTGATAATATTTCATTAACTCGGTCCAATTTACAGGCCTTACAGAACTTCCTGGCACAGCCAAACAGGCTGAAGGTACTCAGACTTGCCGACACCGAGACGCCTTTAGAGAATGTTAGTTGTCGTTGGTTTGAACTTTTGAACTTCCCCTGGGGTCATTGGGTGCATTGAACGAGTCATCTGAATGAATTAATTGAAGGCTAATGAATGGATGCATGTGAAATCTTTGCACTAACCAATGAAGGAATGACAAATAAATGAATGAATGCACGTCTAGTGCATGCACGCACGCACGCTCGGGCGAATTGCCAAAGTGTTTTGTCGAATGCAACAACGTTGTAAATTGCAATTGAGTTATCAAGGCTGGCCGGTCGTACTTCTAAGTGCCGAGGTCTCCCGGTCGACATAATGGCCTTTTGATGTTTTTGTGAATATTCTTCTCAGAGTAATTACAAATCTGTTTAAATAATAAAGTCAACTCGAGTAACTCTGCGACTTTTAAATGTTTCTCAGAAGTTAGGAAAATATACTCCATCTCTCTCTATCTTTGCTAACATTATCATCAACATCGTCATCATCATCATCAATCATCGTTATGACCATCATCACCAACACCGCCATCATTATCACCACTGCCTGTATTTATTTAATCACTATCATGATCATCATTCAGTTCTTTGCTGCCTCCCTAAGAGGCTGCACCCAGCACTTGGAAGTGCTCGACCTTTCTGGCTGCCTGCTCTTCCAGAGTGCAAAGAGGGGGTCGACAGTTCCAATGACCTGGAAACAATTCTTCGGCTCAGTGTCTTCACTGAGATCCGTCAACTTTTCCAACAACAAGTTCACTCCAGAAGCTTACAAGTTTGTTTAGATTCTACTGAGAGTTGAGCTGAGTTTTATTGATTGATTGATTGATTGATTGATTAAGTCAGCTTGATTGATTGAATAATCAAGTTATCTTAATTGATTGATTGATTGATTGATTGATTGAATAATCAAGTTATCATAATTGATTGATTGATTGATTAAGCTAGCTTAATTGATTTATAATTTATGCTGCTGAATATCTGGTTTAGAAAGTCGAACAAGTTCTGTGTTCTTGCGTGCGGGCGTCTGATGTTTTTTCATCTCTTTGACGAGCACACGATAACCAACCACGTCGGAATCACTTCAGTAAGTTCTTCCTTACAGACTGATCTTCGACGGCCTCGAGGAAAACACTGTGGCAGCGGACATCGAGATCAACTTCAGCGGTTGTCAGATCGGATCCTCGCCTGCCTCCGTTCAAGTCTTCGAGCAGAGCGTCGGCAGGATGTCCAAAGTTTCTTCTCTCGACCTGAGCGACAATGGTTGGTTTTGCTTTTGACTCTCTTTGTTATATTTAATAATTTGATATAATTAATTATTTAATTATTTATTTAAAATAAATGATTATTTGTAATCTCAAGTTTGTAATTGCATTTCCGTTCAATTGAATTTTTAATTGAACCTGGCTCTCCTACCCACTGGAGACGATCTGCTCGTGAATAATCGATCAGAAAGTTTAAATATTAATACTAATTAATAATAATTTTAATATTAAAACGTGGATTACATCCATTTTCATTTGGTTTTTGTTATTTTTTTTCCAGGGTTCGATCAGTCCATCTGCGCCATCGTCTCGAAGCTCGTCGCCAACAAGCACCTGAAGAAGCTGCACGTCGGAAGAAACCTCGCCAATGTCAAGACCAAGTACCCGCTTATTTATTCATGAAGTCTTCATTAATTATTCATTAGAAGCCTCAATTTGTGACCAGGAAGTTTCATGAGATGAGCCTAAATTGCCAATTATATTCGGGACTTTCAGTGCTGCTCTCATTTTTATTTCAATTCGTAATTTTGTTGTTTTCATTTTTTATTTTAATTTGCAATTTTATTGTTTTTATTTTTATTCCAATTTGTGGTTTTATTGTTTTCATTTTTTATTTTAATTTGCAATTTTATTGTTTTTATTTTTATTCTAATTTGTGGTTTTATTGTTTTCATTTTTTATTCTAATTTGTAATTTTATCATTTTTATTTTAATTTTAATTTGTTTTTTATGTTTAGTGATTTATTAAAGTTCATTGTCGTTCTTGCCACCATCAGGTTCCTTCACCAAGTGGTGGAGAGTTTCATTGCTCTCATCCAAGAAGACGGATCGGTTAGTAGATGACGACGACGATGATGATGATGATGGTGGTGATGATGATGATGGTGATGATGATGGTGGTGATCGTGGTGGCGGTGGTGAGGATAACGATGGTGAAAGCGGTGATGATGATGATGATGATGATGATCGCAGGGGTGTTGGTAATGCAATTATGATGTAATTCATATTAAACCATGCAAAAATAATGGGGTGGCTAATTATGATAATTGTTATGACGAACCCATTCTAATGTTTTGCACTCAGGCCCTCGAGAGGCTGAGTATGGATGGGATGAAGCTGAAGAGTGATCTCGCCTCCTTCATCGACGCCCTTGGAATGAACAACTCTCTCAGCCAATTGGACATAAGGTCTCATGAATATTTATGAATTATAATCACCTGGCCACAAAAATATCTTGTTGTGTTTTGTTGCTCAACTGCTTAACTAGTTATAATGAGTAGGTTTCATTTTCATAAGCCTTTCAAAGAATCTGCTCTTGTCGTCGTCGTAGTGTTCTGGCATTCAATTATAGTTGTTAAAGTTAAACCTTTTAAATAATATCATTAATAATAATCATTATCCTATCACTAACATAATCATCATCAACACTAACATCATTATCCTATCACTAACATGATCATCATCAACACTCATCAGCGTCATCATCATCATCATCATCATCATCACCATCGATGCACGACCGATAACAATTTAAAAAGACACTTAATAATAATAATAACAATAATGGGATGTTGCAAAGTTCCCAAGTATGTCAACATTTTCATTCCTCAAAGTGTGGGAAGGGACCCACATCGATAATTAATGATAATCAGATGTTTATTAATTTATGTTAATTAGAGCTCAAGTGCTCCATTAATTCCCTATTAAGGATATTTCTATTCGAAAAGCCATCTGAACTGGTATCTGAAGTCGAGCGATTTGTGGATTTAATTAATTTTTTTTAAATTTGCAAATATGTAAAACGAGTGGTCGTCGTGCACGTGTTTGAATCGTCGTCATCGACAACCAAACGTGTTTAGTCTCTTGGATTATTGCCTCGAATTACAAAAAAAAAAAATTAAATTAATGAATATTTTATTTGATTATTATATTTTCATTGTATCTTGGATTATTGCCTCGAATTAAAAAAAAAACTTAAATTAACGAATATTTTATTTGATTATTATATTTTCATTGTATTGTCATTATCTTAAATTGAAAATTGCCATAATTATCTTTAAAAAAAATCAATTCGACACAAAAACATTGCAGCGGAAATTTGATCGGGGACTCGGGAGCAAAGACCCTGTCGAAGGCCCTCCTGACGAACAGGGCTTTGAAGTGGCTCAACCTCGACAACAACCAACTGACATTTCAGGGCTTCGAGTACCTGGCCAACTCCCTCGAGAAGTTTGTTTCGTTTCGTATTTACAAATGTATCGTGTATAACAATAGTAACAATAATAACAATAATAATAATAATAATAATAATAATAATTAATAATAATAATAATTTATTAATAATGCAATATAATTTATAAATGTATCATTTTTAATATTAGTTCATTAATTAGTTCATTAGTCGTAATTGCAATTAGTAAATTTGTAAGTGTAATAATTTCTGATTAAATTATTAATTGTGATTAAAACCTTCAGAAACACGAGCCTAAAGGTGCTGCCAGTGCCTCTGAACGACCTGATCCCTGCCATGAAGTTCAACCAGGACAGGACTGAAAAAGCCCTCAGGAAGGTGATGATAATTTCACTCTGGATTTATTAATTATAACAAAATAATTGTACAATAATGTAATTAATCAAAATTAATTATTATATTGTCTTTAATTGGAATTAATGAAATAGTTAATTGCAATGAATGAGGATAGCGGTGTCGAATGATCGATTGATTGAATGATTGATTGATTGAATGGTTGATCGAATGGCTGATCGAATGATTGATTGATTGAATGGCTGATCGAATGATTGATTGATTTTAGATTGAGTCGTGCATCAATCGAAACGTGTCCGACAAAATCCCGCTGAACCTGGAGCCTGCTTACAAACTCCAGCAGTGGCTATTCAACAGCTTTGATCAGGAAGTATGTCATTTTGCTTGCCTTTAAAATATTTGTTATTATTATTATTATCATTATTGTTATTATTATTATTGTTATTACTATCGTTATTATCATCATCATCATTGTAATTATTATTTTCGTTGATTTTATTTTCATCATTATTATTTTTAATATATTAAGTTACTGCTACACTTATTATCATTACAATTAATATTAATTACATTATTATTGTTAGTATTGTTTATTATTTATCAAATCATTTCGAAACGAAGACCTTCAATGGACACATCCGAGAACTGTCGCTGGCCCTCGGCGAGATCAATACTTCGAGGACCGAACTCGACGACTCGGTCAGGGACAAGTTGTGCCGTTGCGAGGGTGTGCTGCAGGAGGCCAAGGATGTGAAGAACGTAGGGAAAAGAATGTTTTGTCGATTTACAAATTAACGATTGGCATTCATTAATTGTAATGATTAAAGATATGACTATTGATATGACTTGACTATTCCAAATCCGAATAGATGTACGACTTTTATTAATATTATTGTTATTATTTTTAATAATAATAATTATTATATAATAATATTATTATGTGGTATGTTAATAATTATTATATTGTATTAATTATTAATGATTTGTTGTTTATTATTTTTATTAAATTCTATTTTTTGTAAATTAATTGAAAATTGCAGGTCAATTTTAATTTATAAACATTTTTCTAAATTATTATTACTGTGGTTACTAGTAGGAATTTAGTGATCACTATCATCATCACCACCATCACCACCATCATCATCATTATCATCATCATCACTAGGTCCTCACTGAACTCCACGAACTTTCTGCTGGGACCTTTCAACGTGGCTCCCTTGTTTCTGACACTTCAAAGATTCTCCTCGAAAAGACGAAGGTCTGCATCAGTCAAACAATCTTTAATTCATGATTGAGTAGGCAGAGGATCAAAATAATAATGATGATGATGATATTAGTGATGATGCTGCTGATGATGATAATAATAATAATAATAACAACAATAAAAACAACAATTAATATTGTTGTTTAATATAATACAAAGTAATATTAATGACAATAATTGCTAACCTGTCAATCGATTGGTTTCGTGCAGGGGTTCAGAGAGGAGTTAATAAGTTTCATGAACAAAAACTTCCCAGAATCTCTGAAATCTTTTGTAAGTTTATTCATTTATCCATTTATTTCAATTAAAATCACGAATTATAAATGACGAATCACGATCACAAAAAAAAATCTTTTTAAAGATGACTGAAACCAATTGATTAAATATAATTGAATGTCATTAATTTATAAATATCACTTGGTTAGCAATATGATAACATGATTTGGCAAAATCTAAAATGATATAAAATCACTCGCATGAGTCGGTCGTTTCCATTTCCTCAGAGCCAACAGAGCAGGTACGACCCGAAGCTCGGCGCCAAGGAGGAGGCCGAGCTGGACCGGGAGATCCGGAATTCGATCCTCGTCCTGTCCGCTCGTCTGCTCGCCCCCGTGGGCTTCGACAAGTCGACGAAGTTCACGGAGTTCGTGATGTCGAGCGTCGCCTTATCCGTCGAGGTTGCCTTGTATAACGCTGTGAGTGGACCCTAACGATGATGACGACGATGATGCTATTGTTGTTGCTGATGATCATTTTTCATTTAAAAAAAATAATTTTCACGACATTAGAAAAGCATCGCTTCGCAACTTTCAGCCGGGGAGGATTCGGATGCCGAAGTGGGCTTGAGGAAGTCCTCGGACGAAGAGGAGAAGGTTGGTTGTCATCTCTAAACTCTACATTATAAATATAATAAATATTATTTATTACAAATAATTTAAACTAATGAACATTAAAAATCGTAATTAATTCATTAAAATCGAAATTAATTCATTAAAATTAAAATGTCGCCTAACCTCAGGCGAGGTTCCTTTGTCGTGTTGGAATCCAATTTACTTTGCTAACAGAATCGTCTACTTTTCTTTGATTTTGGCTCGGGCGGCCGAAGTCAAGTGATCGATCAATCGATTAATTGATTGATTAGCTGGTTGGCTGATTCATTAGTTGATTGATTGATGATCGATTGTTCGATTCATCAGTTGATTTATTGATTGATCGTTTTGGGTCATTCGATCATACTTAGGTCGAAAACGAGTCCTCAAGGGTGGAATTGAAGAGAAGAAGTTGGAAGAACAGAGTCAGACCTTCTTCAACGATAGGCATGATTGCTTCTTTTATCAAGTCGATTAAATAATTTTTATAATTTAATACATTTATATCTTATATACTTTTTATTAATACTATAATTATATACTATTATTATTACTATTTATTATTTATTGTAAATAATTATCCAATTAAATGCTGGGAAAGTTGGCTCAGAGACTTAGTCGTGCTCTTGCTCGAGTTGTCGACCAACCAGACTCGTGCTTGGTGTCTCAGGTGCCCTTAGAAGTGGTTGAGTGTCCTGATGATTATGCTGCAGTGCTGTAAATATATGCTAAATGTTGCTGATTTAAAATTATTATTATTGTCGTTATTATTATTATGATCATCATCATCATTATTATTACTATTATTATTATTATTAATATTATTATTATTAACCCTAGTTAACACCTGATTAAAGCTTTTCTGTGTTTTTATTTCCTTTTTTTAAATGGATTTCTTTCATGTTTCTCTTGAGGACACCTTTGGTTAGTGTTAGGAATACAGAGGTGGTAATCAGTGTGACAAAGATGATGATGATGATGACGACGATGACAGATGATAGACTTCTTATTTGTTGAATTTTTCTATTTGCAAATAGAATTTTCCTGAAAAGGAGAACCTAAATATGATATAATTTCTAAAAATGAAAAAGTCGAACCCACCGGCTGACTTGTAACCATGTGAGCAATAACTCGACAGTTTCGCCTTCGTCTCTAAGCCACCAATCGAAGTCCACGATGAGCTCGAGCAGGCTTTCCATTGGAATGTCCCTGGAGTCCAACGAGGTCAACGTTCCCGTTCCGAAGCCACGGAACAAGAAAAAGAAGATCGAGGCCGTTCCGCCTGCCTCTTGTCGAGAAGACCGTTTCCATGACGACAAGAAAGGAGATGGAGCATCTGGCAAATCCTCGAGGTGCCTCGACCGTCCCGTGCCTGCCACTGCATCCTTCGAAGAACTTCCCGACGTCGACGGGGATTTGCCGCACCTATTTCCCTACATTTCCAAGGCGGCGAGGAAGCCGTTTCTCGGGAACCTCACGAAAAGCGCGAGTCACGACGAGCTGGACGAGAAGGAAAGAGCGGGAAAGAATAACGTCATGCCAAGGAAGAAATCGTTGTCCAGGGATGCTTTGGAAGGAATCATACCTTGCCAGGCTGATTTCCTGCAGGGTCTGGATCGAAGAGACGGAGGTATTGAGGCTCTCGTAACTGTCGGCCTGTCGCGTCATTTGCATGGTTGTTTGGAAATTTCCAGAAGATGATCTGCCTTCCTAAGGGATCGGAGTCGATCGTTCGTTGTCGATTGTTTGTCGTTTTTTTTGTCGGTTCTAGGTCGACGATGGTAAGTCGTCGACGACGTCGTCTTGATAGTTAAGGTCTTTTGTTCGAGTTGTTTGTTGGCAAGTCATACTTCCAGGTCCACCAGGTTGCTGAGCATCCGAGTTTTTTATGCACTAAAAAAAAACCAATCAAGAATGACTTCTTAATTAAGTAATTGTTCGTTTTGCACAAAGACACTTCCAACCATTTGAAACCAGGATTGCAAGCTGATTGAAATTGAAATGATTGGGTGTTTATTTTTGCATTCGGGAGAGTTTGGATTGCCGTGTTTAGGCTTTCATGCAGACGTTAGCAGTTTCTCATTTGTTTGATATTATTATTGTTGTTTTTATTATTATTATTATTGTTATTATTATTATTGTTGTTGTTATTATTATTAATAGTAGTAGTACTATGTGTTAATTAGTATTAGTATTTGTATTTGTGTTCTGCTTTCCAATTACTTATGGTGTTGGCCAATAATTCAAGTCCGCGCAGTCCAAAGACAGCATGTTTATTACAACCACTCGCAATCTGCACACTGACGTGTCACTCCAACGAACACTACTGGTGACCCCTCGTTGATATTCGAATGTATTCAGTAATTTTCACTCAATTATTTTTCAAATGTTTCAAAATTGTTCATGGCTTGGTTTAACGATCTGCATGCTATCCAAGTGAATGTTTTGCTTTCTCTCTTTACATTTTCTTATTGAGTCGAGATTACTGAGCTGTTGATTCACAACTTCAAATGGTTTTATTTAAATTCGTTACTCGATAAAAAAAAAGTTACTATATAACCATAAATAAAATACATCGAACAGCCAAAGGCAAGGACATCATCACCAGCACCACCACAGGTTTCAACTCTATCCATCCTTTGAAACGCCGCGACCCAGAGGCTGAGTCCTCTTTGGCAGAACTAGATGTCCAACCGACCCAGAAACTGACCCATCTCTGCAAGGACAGGCCCAAGAGACCCAAGACCAAGGTCCCGACGAGACCGGTCTTGGACCTGGAGGGAGGGAAGGAAAAAGAAGAAGATAAGGATGACGGAGATGCGGATACTGAGCAGGATGGGGGATCAGGAGCCATGGGTGATGCCGGCACTTCGGACGAGGGGTGAGCGTAGCATGTCGAGGAATAATCTACACAAAGTTATTTCATTTATTTAACCGAATAATCATAGATTATTATTTATAAAGCATAATTATCAGCTAATAATAATAATATTAATAATTATTTAAACCCAAAAGAGCTCCTTACGGAAGCTCCTTCCTTGTCGTTGGCTTTTACGAATTTCTATCTTCTCGTTAATTTGCAGATTTGCGAAGAAGGAGTTGAAGAAAGGAGGGTTGGTTTTAATGCTCCCTCGTTGTTATTATTAAAGAATTTAATTCAAAATAAAACTATTTCCATTTGCTTCACGTTTAATAATTAATTCGAAATGAATGATTGAGAGGCCATTCTTTTAGGAGAGCCGACAGCCTTTTGAACATGTTCCTTCCCAAGAAGCCGGGCGACGAATCCCCTCCCTCTCTTCCCAACTCTTCGCCGGTCTTGCCCGAACATCGAATCTCCCTTCCGAGGATCACCAATGAACCGGGTCCCCAAACCGAAACGAAACCCACAGAACCAAGGATGAGAAGGACTACAGAAGGATCCTTGCCAAACGAACCTTCTGAAGTCAAGGGTCAGGCTCTGACAGTTCCAGTGGCTGTCGGTGCTGCTCCAACAGCAATTAAGAGGTCGCTACCCCCTGGGGCAAAGCCCGGTCTTGGTTTGGGGGGATTTGCAATGCCCTCAGCCAATGAAATCCAGCAGAAGAGGTTGTCCATGAGACCTGTTTCAGAGCACTTGGTGGGTCATTAGCTTGAAAGAAAGTTAAGATTTTAAAGAGTCACCTGGAAGTCCTGAAACTTTAAATGACATATTATATTATATTACATTATATTATGTTATATAATATTTTATTATGTTATTAATTATATTATATTAAATATGATAATTGGATTGTGATGATTGGTTTGAATTTTCATTTTTTTAAATTGTTGTTTTGTTGTTAATAATCAATTATTCAAATGTTAATCAAACTTGCACATTTGGAATTCAGGTACAGAGTGATTTGGAAGATAGGAGAAGCACTGGTGGGTTTTATTAGGAGTTTGAATGTGTTTGGATTTGGATTGTTGAATGTTTGTTGTTTTGATTATTTGAATGTTCGTTGTTTTGATTGCTGAATGTTTGTTGTTTTGATTGTTCACTGAGCAACAGGTGCTTAAAATTGATTGTTGCAAAATAATTTGGAATTGTACATTGTTATGGTTATAATGCTTGTAGGCCTCAACTTTATCCGTATTTCATATTTTTATTTAAAGCATGGGAAAATTACAGCTTAACTGATATTAGCAATAATAATTATCGACATGACCTCAAAAGGATCTGTTGCACAAAAAAAAATTAAGCTTGTAAATAATTTTTTCATCGACTTAGTGGGCAACAGCACCGAGGTCGGTTCAGATTCTCAGTCAAAGGTCAAACCGCCGCCACCTTTGGCCCCCAAGCCAAACAAGAATTTCAGAGACAGTAGGAGAGGTGAGTGTCGCCTCCATCGATCGATCGTTCGCTCCTCGCATCTGTTTTGTTCTTTCGCTTGTGAAATTATGATCACGATATTTATAATTATCTTTAAGATTAAAGATATTATGCGGACATGTATTTTGCCAATTATATCTTCAAGGCACGATTGATTTTCAGTGTTAATTAGGACAAATAAAAGCAGAAAAGGTTAGTAGTTTGTGGTCTCCACCGCGGACACTTTGTCACGCTATTTTTCTTCGAGTCGGACGAGACTATTTAGTTAAACGGAGTCGTACGAGTCACCTTTGTTATTCGACATTTCAGTTTTTTTTACGTCGTTGTTTACGTCGTCGACCACTCGAAAGCAGTTCTCTTAAAACTCGTGTTAACCTGTCGTGATTTGTTTACTAACTCGTAGAAGTTTGATGTTTATGTTCTATTCGCTAATCTTCAAAAGTCAGCAGACGCTTAAAAATAGAACCTGTCCCTAATTATTCTCTGGATTCTGTCGGACGGTACTCGGATGTTTTCTTCTATGTGATTTTATATTTTCGTTGGTCGGAGAAGATGGACTAGAATGGTACTTCGTTTTTTGTTAGGATGTTAGGTGATTTTGAAGTTTTTGTCCTTTTTTTTTGAAAAAAAATTTGTTTTTTATTTGTAAGTGCTGCATTAGTTTCTCTCTCAAGACGTTTGACATTTTTTTTGCCAGAGAGCGACACGAACCCCGTTCAGGTCCTCATCGTCGACGACAAGCCGACCCTCGCCGATCCGAGCGACAAATCAAAAGGCGACGGTTAAACATTTGCAATGAACTTGGCAACGAATGATTTTAATGCAGTTATTAATTATGTTAATTTGTGCTGTTGACCACAAATTCACTCTAATGTCAAACTTTATTGTTACAATTGCAACTACAAACCACAATGAAAAATACACCAATATTTAATAAATATAAGCTGATCGGCGACGTTCACACGTGCGTGATGAGTCCATTCACATATTTTGTCCTAGACTTTTCAAAGTCAGCCTCGTTCATGGAGGAGTTCCGAAAGAAGCAGGAAAAGAACAGAAACTCCGAATTGCCGAAGTGAGCGTCTCCCGATCGACCGATCGGAAGATGACGACGACGATTTTTAGTCGCCCTCTGGTCTTTTGCCGCACCTTGAGCCACCGATGGTCGACCGCTTTGTTTTTTATTTTTGCAATTTTCTGTATTCCACGTGTATTCCATGGCAAATCGTCTGCTGCAATTTGAAAGATATTTTCGGCTTTAGAATATTTTCTACCGACTTTTTGATCTATGCATATTTTCCGAGCCTCGTATTTTAGCAGCTTCTCGACGTTTGATCGCTTTCAAAAAACTTCTTGTCAAGATGCTTTTCTTTGCTGTTTTGAGTTGTTGAGGACAGTATTGATTGAGTGATTAAGTCGCCGATAACGATCCTATTCATTTTCAATGCTAACAAATACTACTTTCTTTCTCTTTTGTTTTTTGCTTGAGTCCAAAGTGATGATGATGATGATGATGATTAATTGAAGAGATGCATTCTAACCACTGCTTGTGTTACATTACATTTATGAGACTCCACTTGAAGACGACAAGGATGATCGCACGTTGATTTATTAATCAAAATGTTTTTAATGTCATCGATTCCATTTGCAGTTTCAAACTATTTCAAGTTTTATGTTGTCGCCTTTTAATCTGACAATCTGCCATTTCCAAATGCCACTACTGCCGTCGATGGTTTTAGACTCCATTTACATGATTATATATTGGACGTACGTATTGGATTATCTAATTATTGCACGTTTCCTTCAAACTCGTGCAGAGCATATTTTTCAAATTCCAATCATTTATTCTCCATTTTCTTTCGAACGACATTCTGCTCGAGGAGCTGCCTCGTTTCCAAGACAAGTCGTGCTCGCATGAATCAACTAAGTAATTGCATGGACTCCATTCCCAGAGTTCATGACGGATGGATATTAGCCGCAACTCTTTCCGCATAAAAAGATTGATAATCCGAACTTCTATTCGTTAGGTTGTGGTCAATTTGGATGGCTTTGAGTTTCATTTGGATTCGTATTAAATTTTAGAGATGGGTTTCGTTGTTTCAATTATGATCCCACAATAGTAGGAATACACACGGGTGCAAATGAGTAGAATTCCAATGAGATAAGGAGTTTTTGAAGTAAGGGGAGTTCAAAACAGAATTATCTGTTGGGAGTCAATCTAAGTTAAGGGCACCTGAGGGATGGCACATCCCCCAAGAAAATAGATTAGCCCATCTACTTTATTAAATAAAATCCGAACAGGACAAAGCTAACTAGTATCGGTTCGGTATTCATCGCCCAATAATTTAAAATTGAGGTTGAGTCGGAACTTAAACATCTAACCCCAAACGAGTAGTCGATCGTCACTGTAGCTGCAGGGTTGTTTATCAGTCTTAATCATTGAAAACCAAATTGAAAGCGTTTTGAATTCATATCCTAAATCATATTAGACTCATATCATCATGTTTTGGTTTTCTCACAATCGACCGATTTGAGCTTCCAGACTGGCTCGACGTCAACCCATACTGAGTTGAAGCTGAAAACAAACGACTAAACGGGTGGCAGACGACTAAAAGAAAATACTGCGTCGCGGTTGAAACTTGGCATTTATAATTGCCTCAACAAACAATTTCAAGATGATAATTTGACGATAATTTCATCATGTCATTTTTAATGCGTAAATTAAATTTATTTTTAATTTTAAAAGTCTTCTTTCTTACTTTCCCATAAATAATTTTAATACTGCAGTTACTGTAATTGTTTCAATTGCAAAAACAATAAAATTGATCGTCACAGCAGACGCTAAAACGATATAATCGGAGATGGGCGATGATAATGGCGACTTCGCATCAAATTTTTACAACATTCAGGAATGGGAATAGGTTGAAGATGAAGATGACGTTGGGTTAGTAGAAGATGACGTCTGCGATGGGGAGACAGATTGGGAATGAAAGTTGGCAGCGCTCGAAGCTGCAGTCTCACTGGATTCATGGAGTGGAATGGAGGTCAGCATTGTCGATGAAGATGACGACGACGACGACGATGTTGCTGTTGTTGACGTCGAAGACGGATTGTTGTTGTTGCTATCGTTGTTGATGGAGGACATCATTTTCTGTCTGACCTCTCTGATCTTCAACTGGAGTTGACTGCGTGACGGAAAGATGTCGCTGTGAGTGGCCTGGAATGCTGACGTCACTTCGGCTTGAAAAGAAAACAACAACGCCAATGATTATCAATAATAACGACAACGACGACTACTATTTGAATATATGTCCACCAACTTGAAGGAAACCATCCGTGCTCCAGAAACAGATGAGTGACGCAATTCCTCCTCAGGTCCAAGATTCTTTTTGACGATTGACTCATGTCTGCTTAATATTAACTTATGTTATTAATAACGTGACATTAATATTAATTCATATTAAAGGTAATTAAGATTATTATTTATTATTACTATCATTACCGATTTTAATAATGTTTATTATCATCACTGATAAAATTGATAATCAAAACCTTCGTTATTCGAAGTTGGCATCGATTCAGCTGACGACTCCATTTGTGGAATCTTCCAACCGATCCTTTGATCTTGTTTACCTGTTTATTGCAATTATTTATAATAATACTTATTATTTTATTATTATTAATGTAATTTATCTAGTTTTACAATAAATTGAGCAAATTTATAACGTCAAATTAAATGATTTTAGTTCAGCCTTCAAGTAAGTTTCATTCAGTATTTTACTTGCCATGTTTGAGGGATGTTTCCAAACTGTATGATTGCAATGATAAGCAAGGTCTGAACCTGGAAAAGTTATCAAAGTATGAATTATTTATTACAGTAATAATTATTACAGTAACAACAATAATAATAATAATAATAATAATAATAATAATAATAAATATAATTATAATACAAAACAAAAATAAAACGTCAAAATAAAATCCAAAACAATCATTCGACAATCAAAACAATCGAAACTCTTAGGAATGGATAACAGGAATATCCATCAGGAGGGCTCAGCGTAAGTTTAAAAAAACAGAGATCGACGCACGTTGCCAAACATCTCCACCTGTTGTTGCTGTGAAACGATCCCGGTGTCAGACAAGTTCCAGGAATAGCGCCGTGCGGAGTGAATATTCCAGAACGAACGGTGAAATCACTCGCACTGGAAAGAGAGTTGTACCTCTTTGATGGACCCATTTCTGTCGAAGCTGTTGACCTGGACGTGTCCCGGCAGTCAGCCATACCGGAAGAGGGGGCTTGGAAACCGCGCGGGGTAACGTGACCGAGTATTGCCATTCTGCTCAGACACCGGGTGGAAGAGGTGACCAAAGTAAGGTCGGTCTCGGAGGTGAAGAACCTGACCTTATCCCTGAAGGTGCTACACAGGGTTAGCTGGATCACCTTCTTACCTCGTGGGTCTTTGCTGATCCTGAACGTCGGAAGGATGCACTGGATGACGGTAGTGGCTGAGCGATGGTTTTTGACGTTGGCCAATACGGCTGCTGAACATTTGCTTACGGAGGGCTCAAAGTGCAAAAGATTTTCGACCATGTTTGGATTTCTGCGGGTTTCGGAAATGATGGCAACCTGCATGGAATTATTTGCGGTCGTAACTTCCTTCCCGGTGTTGTCAATTTTGTCCGGGGCGCAATGGCGGTCACATGCTCCTTCCTCTTCGTTGATTGGCTGCTGCGCTTTCTGGGTCAGGTTGAATAGAGAAGAACTGTATCGAGTCAGAGAGGAGTATGGTCCTGTTTCGTCAGGTCCTGAATTCTTGAACTCCCAAGGACTTGAACCGGTCTCGAGACCGGATTTGAGCTCGCTGCCGGAGGGAGGAATAGCGGGGGACGTTAAGTCGAAGATGGAGTTCCAGTAATTCTTCCAGTAGGGCAGAGAAAGATCGGTCTTGTCAGAGAGGGTCTCGCAGTTCGAAACCTCGGATCCTGAAAGCAGTGGTTGTTGCTAAGGCTTTTACAATTAATAAAGTAACTAATAATGTTTATTGATAATTATTGATGACATTTCTATTTTTAATAATTATCAATAATAACGATTATGGACTAAAAATTACTTCATTTAATATTTAAGTATTTATATTTAATATTGAATAATTAATTCCTGAAAAAAATGAATGTTTAAATTAAAACTCATTTTGAAGTTGATTTCACTTTTGCCACTGGATCCACTTTCAGCCCTGGATTGACCTTCGACTCCACTTTTCCAGTCCTTGGCTTCATTGGTGCTGCTTCCGGACGTCCACTTCCAGTTGGGGTGCTTTTTAAAATGCGCCTCTTTCACCTGAAGATCACCAAAGTTCAAGGTAAGAAGACTTCAAGGTCATCGACGGCGAAGGACTCATTTACACGTATTTATGATTATTATATTTATGATTATTATGTTTATGATTATTATAGTTGTGATTATTATGTTTATGATTATTATGTTTATGATTATTATGTTTATGAATATTATATACCGCTAAATAATTACACTAGTAACATTGTAATTAC
>MPNW01000747.1:28761-40243 GCA_011800805.1 Hirudo medicinalis | reverse complement strand
GTAGTAGTAGTAGTAGTAGTAGTAGTAGTAGTAGTAGTAGTAGTAGTAGTAGTAGTAGTAGTAGTAGTAGTAGTAGTAGTAGTAGTAGTAGTAGTAGTAGTAGTAGTAGTAGTAGTAGTAGTAGTTTTGGTAGTAGCGGTGGTTAGTGAGTAATAGTTGTAGTGTTAGTGGTGAGTAGTTGTAGTAGTTGTACAACGAACTGCTGTTCGGAGAGAGATGTTTGTTTTGAAGTTTTTTTTGTAGTCGGATAAGTGAAAGGAATTTCATTAGAGAATATTGGAGATTATTAGAGAACAAATACAAATAAAGCTTGAAATAAATTCAATCAAAAATTATCGAAATTTGTGAATAAACATTTTAGACAAGGTGAATATTATCGCAGAATAAATAACAAACGAAAAATAACATTTCAAAAATCAAACTTGTATGTAAAATAAAATAAAATAAAATATTCTAATTCTGTGGTAGATAGTCATCACCATTGTCATCGTCATCGTTTCCATCATCTCATCACCACCATCTCTCACCTCTACAAGTGTCCCTTCCTCTGCAGTTCTTCAAGTTTTTGACAGTCAGAACTGGCAGGAGACAAGCTGGAGTCGGTATGTTTCCAAACCTCGAAACTGGAATCATCTTTAGAGGTTTCGGAGAGGGGAGTCTGTTGAAAGTAGCAGTCTGAGACGTCATCTGGGTGGTAACATTCTCACAGTCCGAGAGGTCAATCAGTCCGTCGCTGTCCTCGTCGTCCTCAGGCCTGTCCCTCATCGCGGCAGAATCTTTGGCTGACTGTTCGACGACGTCTGAGATGCTGTCGTCGTTGTCTTCCGAGACTGACAGTGAGTCGGAATTATTTCTGGAAATCACTGGAGATGCGTGAGTTCGCGTGCTCTCTAATTCGTCTTTCATCTCGGAACCTCGGCCCAGAGTCTGTCCTTTGTCCACGGTTGCATTTCTAGCGACGAGATACTTCTCGTAGGCCACGACCGGGTTGATCCTCGGGTCCATGTAAAACGGAAAAGGCTGGACGCTCGAGGCGCTACTATTTCCGCCCGTTGCCAAAGGAAAGAACGATGGAAAAGCCGTGGAAAAGGTGTGGCTAGGATAGGAGGGTTCATGAGACTGTTGAACTCCAGATGGTACCGGCAACAAGCCAAAGATAGACGGATAGCAGAACGAGGTTGGAGGAATGCTGGGGACGATTTGACCTCGTCTGGATTCAGAACAAAACCCTGAAGACTGAAGTCTAGCAGCACGTCTTGCCTCGGCTGCCATTTTGTCTACAAATCTGTTTGCAGCCGATGCAAAGGCCGCCTGGAAGCGTTGAGAATCAGCCATGTGGAGATGCCAGAGATTCTCATCAGTCCTTGGCCTTCCCAGATGATAGGGGGGTGCCAGTCCGGTTGAACCGCGCATCAGGCCCTTCCCCCTGAGTGACAGGTGTCTCGAACAGTAACCTCTTCTCTGAGACTCTTTGGAGCAGCCATCTTTAGAGCAAAGTCTTCTCCACTGCTTTCCGTTGAATTTTTTCCTTATTCCGTGCGGAGTAAAAACGATATCACCCTTCTTGTATTTCTGACCCATGTACACGGAGGCTCTGAGTCTGGCCCCTGTCTGGTGCTGTTCATTCTGGCCACCAGCAGCCTCCATGGACATCTGGAAAAGGATGGTATCGAGCGACCGTCTACAAACTCTGAATCATATCGCAATCGTTCCTGCTCTAAATTTTCAAACCTCGATGGTTTCAATTGGCCGGTCGTCTTACAGTTATCGACTCGATCAGGAAATCCGAGTAGTTATAAAAAAAATAAAAAATTTTCAATTTCTCTCCTCGCACCAAACAATAGAAGTAATATTCTTTCCAGCCAGACGAGAGCCACGAATCTGAATGACTGATCGGCGGATGAGGAGAGGGTATTATGCGCGAGTACGCGAAGCAGGCGTACTCGCTTAGTGAGCGTACGGTGGAGGCTTTGCTTCCAACTGTGGTGAGTGTGCGTGCAGTCACTGGATTCACACACTGGTCGTCGGATCAAGGAAGGGACTTCTTCTTCTCAAATCGGCGAGAGGATGCGAGGGAAAAGACTGAGTGAGCGTGGTCGTCTAAAATCGATATCCCTGCTGGAGACTTGTACCGAGAATTACGCAATCTCGACACTCGTTTTGTGAGTGCGTGGAGGAGGTTTAACATTTCTTTTCTTGGTTTAAAAAAAAAAAACATTTTTTTTTATCGCATCTCTGTTTGTTTCTCGTGAATTGTGTCTGCGGTTCCGAGATAACTCCGTAAAAAAAAAACAAGCAAAAAAATACCAAAAAAATACAAAAACGAAAAGAATTGTTTGAAAAAATACAAAAATAATAAATCGATTTCGAGTGTACGAACGAATCTCCTACGCTTTACTAAGCCGATGGTGTTTTCTGCCTAACTTTAATTGATAAATGACATTCATATTGCTTTTTTGAAGATAAACAAATTTTCACTTTTTTTCAGTTTTCAACCGTGTAAGATATTACATATCGAGATCCAATGACACGCTAGCAAAAATTGGAGTCATTAAGACATTTTAGAGGAGCAATTTCACACGAATGCGACCAAACTTAAGTGAGACCGATGAGGTGTTCACGCTCCTGAGTCCAATGACAGTCATTATCTTCGCATTATCTCCGTCGGGTTTCTTACATTTTAAGTTTCAACCTCTGCCAGACCACAGACGCTGAATGCCCCGACAAGATCGTTCCCAGTTGAGCTGGTTTTAAGTGTCACGTTTTCTGTAAGAGGAGACGTGGTGTCTGGAAAGATTGCAGGGCTGTTTATTTCAGACTCATGTCCGACCTTCCTAATAGTCTCCAGTTACGAAGAAAACTAAAAGATCCCATTCAGTATCTCGGTCATGTTGTTCTTGGGTCAAACGCTCAAAAAATATGAGAGAAACCTCTGGCATGCCACTTCTTTAGATCAGCAGCCGTATTTAAAAATTACTAACGAGCTTTTCCTCATATTCGTTGTTGCCGCAAAGAAAGGTTAGGCAACAATTTGTGGATCCGACTGGGTGAGGTCGTCACATGCTCCACTCTTTCGGCCTCAACTACTACTCAATCAGCATCACTGCAAGATTATCTTGCAAACATTAAATTACATTACACTGCATTACATTACATTGCGTAATAAACCCCGCCACGAGCATCTTTTGAGCCTCCATAAACTTGGCTTAACCCTGAACAACTGCATCCAAACATTCCTGCTACCAAACTCACAAAAACACACAGCAAGATCACCGACACGCACCATTCACTAAAAGGATGGAAAAGGCAAAGATGAAGCCTTAATATTTATTAATTAGACTTATCAAACAGAAAAGAAATCAAATGATCCGAGAATCTTTAGAGCTTTTAAACACATCGCCAGAGAGAACTCAAAAGTAAAGCCCGCGCGAGAAAGGTCAGAGGGCGAGGATTCTAACCTAAGGTCATGAACCCGCATGGGTCATGCAAAGAGGCGGGCGATCTCTGGCTACAAAACAAGCCATACAAATATAAGCGTCCTAAAAAAAAACTTACCAAAGGAAACAAACAAAAAAACATACGATTTCTCAAACGAGACTCGCTCATAGTCGAGTCTAAACAGATAACGACAATGACACGGACACAAATCACAACTTGGGTCGGCTGGGAGGGGATCAATATTTAAACAGAAAATAATTTAAGCCAACAAAATATCAAAATAACCAAGAGGGAAGAAGCTAGCTTCGGCATTTATTGCATCAAGTCTTGGGGAGAGAACCACGGACCGACGAGGTCTAAGGAAGCAAAGGCCAAAGGCATGTGATAAGAGAAGGTCGCACTCCACAGGACTGGGTCGGGTGCCAGAAAGGACCTCCCTCTGCGGTCAGAGGAGAAAAAGTGTACAGACGGTCGAGAGCCAATACTGCTAGTTATGTGTACATGACGACACCAACAAAATTAGCAACTATTAAAGAAATTCCTAGAGCTCACACACACTCAACCTAGACTTCAAATCGAGATGTCACGAAAACAAGAAACCCCTCCTCCCCCTTCGAATAAAGCCATCGATGCTCGACATGCATCCACTCAGAAGCACACGAAAAATGTCAAATCATGCAAAATGCAGTCGAGAAGTCGACCTCGACAATGTACGAAATCACCTCCCTCTCTCGATCGGTGGATCTCGACTCGAGCGACCGAAAACCTCCACCAGAACTCTGGCGGAGATGTTTTCGAGAGTCGTCGGAAGTCGAGCGACCGCTGCCGACGTTAGCCGTCGAATATGAAAGTCACGAGAAATGGCGATAAAAAAAGTCGTCACCCACAGAGACAAAAAGTAGAGAAAGGGTGACAGACCAAGCCGTCGAAAAGCCAAATAATATTTCCAAGCGAATACAATGTAACCAGATAATTTAGCGACAGCGAAATAAGTTCCGGACGGTCCGACCGTCCGATCGAGTGACAATGAGTGTTAATTACATTGTATGTTTGTTTGTTTTTTTTTCAAGGATAATAAAAAAAAACTCCACACTCTCCCGGGCAGCAGACCCGAACGGCTTCCGTCCTCGAGAAGGGGACGACGACAGAAGGACGCCCCACGTCTGGCCTCGCTTCGACCGATAAATAAACTCACTAAATCCAATGAGAAATTAATAAAAAAAACTCGAGATGTCACGTCAAGATCTCCTGCAAACGGCAATGTCACCAAGCTCTAGCGCCCCAGCCTCCTTCTCGTCGGGGCTCGACAGAAACTTCAGCAGGCTCGACTCGAGGCTCAGTGGAGGGCCTGGGTGCTCTTGGTTTTGGCGGAGGCGGGCATAACTTTGCTGGAAGGCTGAGGTTTCTGATGCTGATCGCCATTCAGTTTGTTGGCCATGCCATTGACAGCACCCTGCCCATCCTGTTTCCCTGGCAACTGGTTGTCGTCGACAGCTTCTTTCGGCTTGGTGACGTCGCCTGCCGTCGGAGAAGGCTGGGTCTGCTTTCCAGGCTCTCCGGTGCCTTGCTCCACTTGTGAATCGCCGGCAGCTGCTTCCTCGTCATCGGAGGCAGAGTGCGGCTGAGCATTGTTGTTTCCTTCGGACTGGTTCTTGCCCTGGGCCTGTTCTTGCGCTTTTTGTTTTTCTTGAGGCTGTTCGCAGATGCGGTTCCTGTTCCTGAAGGTGGAGCGCCTTTCTGCTGTCCCTCTGAAGATGAGCCGACGCTTTCTAAAGAATGGTAAATCACTAAATCTATGAGAAGCAAAAAACAATAATGGGAATTACCACAAATGCAGACACCCACCTCTTTCGGGACTGGCATTTTCGCTAGCATCTCTTCTGCCATCGAGCACAGTCTCCTCCTCATCGTTGATTCTTCTCCTGCCCTCCATCATGCCACCTCTTCCTCTGTTGTCTGTGATGGATTTTAGTTCAATAGAAACTTGCAATGGCATTGATTGGCAAGTGCATTCTGAAAGGAGTCACCCACTTCCCCCGAAACGACCACCACGGCCCCTTCTTCCGCCCCTAAATCTGGGACCTTCTTCATTCGAACCGGTCACAGTCTCTGACCAGTCTACTGAAGCTCGTCTGTTGCCTTGATCGTCTGCATGAGACAACATCACAATAGAACCATTAATGCAGCTCATCTCCAACAACAATTTCATTTAATAATTTATTAACATGCAACTGATCGGGACCAGTAAACAAGAATGCCATCAAAGATCGACCTTCCTTCATTATTGACAAATAGCCCCGGGCAACGTCTCTTTGAACATCAAGGACTCACCATTTTGACTAAAAGGTTGTCTTTCTGACGACCACCGAGCAGCCCCTCCCCTGGGGAATCTTCCTCTTCTTCCGCCTCTCCTGTCGTCGGCGTACGAGGCCTGGGGGCCCTCTTCGAACCTAATCAATCGACAAGCGACGAATGCATGCATCGAATATTCTAGGACTGACCGTGACGTGATTAGGCACTCCGAGGTCAAGAGCAAGCATTAAAATATCTTTTGATTTTAAACTATCTTCTGAAGCTTTGAATTTGTAAAACAAAAAAAAGCACTTCGATAAATTTCAATAAAAACGATGTCATTTAATAATTCCGAAGACGAGAATCGAAACACCTGCCGCAATGTCACGACGTCTTGCATAACGGCAAACTCACCTGCGCGGTTTTTGAAAGTAATATTGTGTCGGACCTCCCAGGTTCCTCAGCTCCTCGTCTATCTGCTGCTTCTCGAGTCTCAATCTGTCGACTTCCTGCATCGACGCAAGAGCAACGAAAGGTCACGAGTTCGACAAAAGATGAAAATAAGACGAGTCATTGCCAGTAAAACTTCGAGCGCCAACCTTCAAGTGACTGATCTGATATTCCAGCAGCATTTTGGCGTTAGCGATGCTCTCGGCAGTTCCGACGAAAATGAAGTCGCTGTGTCCCTGTAGTTGATCGTGTAATGGATGCAGAACAACAACATTCGTCTCGCAACGGAACGTAGCATTTGCTAATGCGATTTTTAAAAATTCTCCTGTTTCGTTTCATTACTTAGGAGGCATTTATTAAAAAAGCAAGTGCCATCGACGCGATCGATTCGACGACTCGGCCTCAAACGATAAAGGTCGGGTCGATGCCGTGCCTACCGTTTGATCATCTTCGGCGACGTCTTCCCCCTCGATGCCGTTCGATCCGGCGACACCCTGAGGTTTTTGGCCCTCTGCGTCCTCGTCGTCGTTGATCCTCACTCGGACGACTCCCGACTTGTTGACGATGTCCTGGATGCTGTGTCCGTTCTTTCCGATCACTTTGGCTGCAACGGACGGAAGTCATCGGTTAAAAATATTAACAAACACCGTCTCGTCCAATTCGAATCATTTTCAATCAGGATTGATTATTGAAGCGACACCTTCTTCCTTCATCTTAATGTTAAACAAAAACTCAAGTGCAACGAGAGCCATCTGTCAAATTAATCCAACACAGGTCAATGTGTCACGCACGATTCAGACGTGTCACGCACGGCTCAGATAACAAAATCGCCGTTCGAGCACCGTATCAAAATAATAAGGACAGACACTCACAAACAAGGCTTTTTGGCACAGGAACCTGCTCCACGACATACTCGAGAAGACGTCTTGCTGACTTGACAGAACACTCGGTCTGCCAAATGATAGCATGTCATTGTACAAATCACTCTAGGATAACCCCTTGCCAAATTTATTGGTCACAAACGATCACAGTTTATTCACTAAAAAGTGTTACTAAAGTGTTGCCACTGTTACTAAATACATGAACATCATCATCATCATCATCGATGGAGATGCTCCAGGAACAAAAATGAAACATCGAATTAGCACACTCACCTCTCCGCTGACTCGGAAAGTGTTGGTTTCTTCATCGATCTCGATGGAAGTGACCCCTTCGATCTGTCGTGCCTGGGAGATGTTGCTGCCGTGCGTCCCTATGGCCAGACCCATGAGCTCCCTGTGGACAGTAAATTCTTCCTGGTAAGGGGCCTTGATGTTCATTCTGGTTGTCTGGAGAAACATTGATTCTGGTGGTCACATGTCCATGAACTAGCTGCCACTGACTGACTCACAGAAGAGGATTTACTCACCTCCAACTTCCTCGAGATCTCCTCCGTCTTAAGGATGAGCTGCAGCTTCTGCCTCAGGTTCCTGAGGTGCATGTCGGAGAGCAGGTCGGCCCGTTTTATGGCAGCCTCACTGGTCGACTGAAATGTGAGTAGTTTTGAAGAATCGTCATAGGAAAGTGACTTAAGTGTCTCACCCAACAACAGGTAAGAAGCAATAATAATTGAAAGACACATTAATAATATGCTTAACAAACATGAGGTAGATGTAATAACAATAGGGTGACCCTATGGTAAGTTTCTTCCAGCTGTGTAATAAATTTAAGTAAACTTTGCATTTAAGAAAATGCACTGAGCCTTTGTCTCGACGCTTAGATGGGTCGGCAGTCGGCGACCGGTGATCGAAAAGGCGAATTCTAGAACGGAACAACGAGGAGATGAAACTTGACTCACGATCACGACGAGCTGCTTCGAGCAGGGATTGAACTGCATCACCTCAGCCCCGCAAGCTTTCTTGAGTTCGACATGGCTCTGCTCGGACTTACATCTGTCGAGGACACGAAACTGTAGAATCCAAAAACTCTGGCACCGTCTTATCGCAACGACGGACGAGCAGGATCTATTTAGTGCCGATGACTAGGTTAGTTCTAACAAAGATCACCACAAGATCAAAAACAGTTCGAAAGGGCTTTGAAATTAAAATCCCATCTGAAAGCTAATGCCTAAGATTGCCAAGTTGAACCCAGGCATTTAAAAACCACATCTCCATTTTAATTGTACCAGCCTTCTTCTAACTGACAAGAGTAATAACCTCTTATTTTTTAATAATTATTCATAATTATTATATTCTAAACACCAATTAAGGCCTGATTTCTATAAATTTAAATTAGACATGCCAAACAGAATTGATAAATTGATAATCCACAGAAGCATTTACAAACATGTCGATCAAATCTTCAGGGACGTCGATGGCGAGTCTGTGGAAGGAATTGGTAGCCAGGGGTGGGCTGCAAGTGAACACAACGTCGTGACAGCTCTCGCTCGGTTTTAATTATTTTGGTAATCGATCGCATAATAATAATAAATAATAATAATAATAAATAATAATAATAATAATCTTATACAGAAACATTACACCAATACATTAAATCCACAACGTTAAGAAAATGGAAACCTCGAGTTAAAAAAACTTACTTGGGATTTTTACTTCTGACCCTGTCGATGGGCACGATGTCAGTGTAGGTCGACTTGAACCCGATGTAGTCTACGACGGCAAACTCACCCTTCATCATCTTGACACGGGCTGGCCACCAACCCAGCTGGTCGGAATCTGATGCCTTCGTGTAAACCTATCAAACAATGGGTGAGGAATTATCCAGTCGAAAATATTCACTTATTTGTTCTCGTTTACTTGTAGGTCTCTTGCCTATGCTCCTATGCAACATGAAATAAGATTTCAAAACATTCCAACAGCTGTTAGCAGTAATAAGTTACAAGAGTTCATGTAATTATAAAATTTCAATTAAACTCAAGCATTTAGAATTTGCTCATTGCCTTCATTATTTTGCATGAAGGAGGTTTTAAATCTATTAAATCTAACAAATAATTTAATAATTATTCTCAAGTTCATATTTTCTGGAAGAAGGCTTTTCCTAACTGCTTTCCAACATTTAAGCAAAACCACAGCAAACAAAAGCTAGTCATTTGTGTATGAGGCTAATGAATGTAACAAGGTGAAATTCTAATGTTAATCTTCAAGTAATTATGGCTAGTGGCATTACCTCAACTTCTTCACTCTCCTTGAAATCATTTCTGTTGCATGGAACCGGTGGCAACCTGGTCTCGGCAAATGAAAACATCTTCTCATCTTCAGAGCTGGAAAAATGTAACAAATACATTGGAATGGCATTCAACGTGATGATACTGTGCAGCGATGAAAACAGTGCAAAACTAAACTCACTTGCTCTCAAACACGACGCCTATCTTATCGTTATAGATGTTCTTAATGAAAGCCTGTAAATCAAACGTGATCGTTCACAACCTGCTCGCAATTTCCTCATTCTCATAACTATACCTTATAATATACACTATTTGAGCCAATTACTTCCACTCCTAGCATGTTATCCATGGTGGTTTTCTTGAGTTATCAAATTCAAAAGGAAAGTTCGTATAGGAAGACGAATTTCAAAACGCGACGGATAATTAAATCTTAAATCTGTTATTTTTAAGAGCTCCGAGAACAATGTAATCGTGAACAGTGACAGAATATGGCGCTAACTTAAGCAAAAACTCATCCACACAAAGAAATTTTAGTCTATAGGATCGCAATTGCAACTGCACATTAATGACCGCTAGAACTATAAATAGTACTGATAAATCTAATCATCGGAAATATTAATAATAATAAAACTTGTGCATTATATAAATTAATTTGTTAAAAAAATCTAATTGATATTTAAATGTTTCATTGCAACAAACTTTGGAAAAGTTTTGATATTAGTGCTTAATAAGCATAATATCAATAAATAATTTTACTGAATTAACCAACTTTATCAATTAAATTTTATTAATATTACATTTACAATATCTAGCAAATGCTGTCGATGGAAGCATTCTTAGAATGGTTCGTTTCAAATAAGAAATCGGAATTAGATTTTAAATTGTAAGTGACAATGTAAATCAAATGTTATAAAAATCAAGATGCTACTGCATTGCACCGTCTTACATAAAAGTTTTTTAATACAACCATTTGAAATATTTACTAGACAAAAATATCAGTGATTAATCTGTATTAAAACTGAAATAAACTTCACAGGGAATTAAGAATTTAAGATAAATTCTTCGCATTTGAATACCCAAAGTATTATATTAGTCGATATTCCCTGATGAGTTATTGCTTGATCTAGTGGACAACGTAAAACATTGACATCCACTTTGGATGGATGAATTTTAGCCCTATTTGAATCAAGTGGGATATATTGTCCCTCCTCAGGGTAGAGGTTGGTGAACTTTGTTTAAATATCAGCTCTTAATGTTACCTATAATTAAGTAATGCAAATTTTTAGTAAGAAACCACGGCTGAGGTTCCGGCATCTTGTTTGGAATGTTCTTGTACTGGCTTTTATTTTCAAATCCGAATTGGTTGATGAATCGTAATTTTTATTTTTGTATAGGTTAAATTAAATCTGGTGCCATTAATATATCTCTAGACTTTTTTTGTACAGACTTTCAAACCTATGTCAACATTCCGCTCTTTCTTTCAATAAAAGCTTGAAATGAAACACAAATAAATTTTTTATTTCGAGTTTCGGTTTTTTTTTTATTTCCACTCTAAAATTTCGACGACTAAACTTAATATTGACTTAAACATTGATTGAATTAACAACAACAACATATTAATTGTTGCGATTTTAATACTTTGAACTCATATGATATGACATGAGTCATATGTCCAACGGAACTCGAACTATTATTTTTCCCTATTTCGAAAATAATACCATAAAAACTGTGAGCGTTAAAGATTATTAAATAAGAAAAATAATGTAAATGTTTTAAATATTTCATCTTAATAAACGGAATCTTAGATTTAGGAGCTGAAAAAGTTTATACATTAAGACATTTTTTGAAGTGCCATAATGCTGCATCCACACATCCATAGAATCTATAGAATCACCTAGGAACCAACGCAGATTTCGTAGAATTGGAAATTATCAATCGGCATCCAAGTTGTAGACGAAAACAATTATGCTCAACAAACCGTTCGTCTTTGGATTATTTTAATTAAAACATAAAATGACTCATTTCTGAAGTGCCTACAAGAGGACATTGCACCAGTTTCTAGATGAAGACATCATTTCTTCAATGTGGTTGCATTAAGACGGACACTTGTTTCTCTTTGCACGGATTTTCTTGAAAATG